>OX463779.1:10260993-10377493 GCA_949825025.1 Siphlonurus alternatus
CCGGCCGGCATTATTGGAGAGTATATTATTAATTAGCTCAGCTTAGGGTTCAAGAAGGTTAATTATTCTTACTTGCACTTTGGGAATTTTGTTTTCTACGAGATTGTAACGCGTACCATGCATGGTCTAAGAATTATAAAAGAAATATATATATAAATATATAGTGCTATATATATAGTGCTATATATATAGTGCTATATATATAGCACTATAATTTTTTATTGTTAGAAGAAAAATAATTAAAACTTGGGTGATTTTTTTGTTTAGAAGGCTACTGCATGCATGATGCAAATTTAAAATTAGAAATTTTATGACTGTTTTAATTTTTCCATATTGCACAGAATGCACGGCAGCCGGGGTATATATCATATATATATATATATATATATATATATATATATATATATATATATATATATATATATATATATATATTATATATATATATATAATAATATATATATATATATATATATATATATATATATATATATATATATATATATATATATATATATATATATACTGTATATATGTACATATATGCTTAAAATAAAGAAATTTATATATCAATTCAGTACGTTTATTTTAATACAAATAAAATTGATAGTTCAATTAATTATTAATTTTTTTAAATTAAATTATTATTTTTCAATTAAAAAAATAAAATAATAATGTATAATATATATATATTTATATATATAATTATTATATAATACCTATATATACTCGTAGGAGAAATATTTTTCCGGAAAATCAAATCCTTCTTAAAAATAAAGGTAAAATAAATGTTTTGGGAATTTTTGTATATATAAATTATATAATATATATATATATATATATTATGCATAATATATATTTATTTCTTTAATATTTATATTTTCACAAATAATGCATTGTACGTGAATCATTATTGAGCTCTACACAAGCTAGGCCTTGTGTAGATCGAGCTCATCAATGACGTGAATATACATACTAAACAATTTAATATTCTAATATATATATCATATGTTATGTTGCTGTTTTTTTAAGTTTAGTTCAGAGTAGGGTCTCTGACACAGTAGAGATTGAGAACTGTGGTCTCTGAGTTCCGAGCGTTAATTCCGAGTTTTTAGTTCGGTTTCAGAGGAGCTTTGGTTCGGTTTAGTTTTGCTGGTTTAAATAGCCCACTCAAATGGCAAATGACAAATGAAGGTAAAAAAGCGAAACCGGCGAAACATGGAGGCCTGTTCGTAAACCCTGCTCGGTGTACACTTTCTGCACTCAATCGACCTTAATACACCTGAACATAAGGTCGATCGGGGGCAGAAAGTGTACACCGAGCAGGGTTTACGAACAGGCCTTTGATGAAAACGCGCCAGAATTTGCCAGAAAAAAAGCTTGGAAGAAACACGTGTTGTTGGGGTTGCTGCAGTCGATAGACTCGATCAATAGAAAGGTAAATTTCTAAATAATTGATGGTTATTAATTTTTAGGATAATTCCAGTCAATAGAAACGTATCAGTCTATGAAGATAAATTCAATTCAATATGTGTCAGTAAGATTTTATAATCAGCTCTGATACAGTACTTTTGCAAATTTATAATGATGCATGCAAGCCATGTGCATGCAATGCCATGTTTTTACTTCTCGTGTTGCAAGTTGTATCCCAGGTGAGGTCCCATGTATGGTATTTGAAAGTTTTGTTTATTTATACTATAATACTATGTACATATGATGTGTGATAAGCACACTTAAATATTCTTTAGTTTATATAATATATGCATACTGCATGTATACGTACAATATATATGTATGGCATATACAGTATATGTACGTATAAATTTCGCAGACTGTTGATTAATTATTGGTAATTAAATGCATAACGCCGCATTTAAAGCCATATGCACAACGCCAAATCTAATATCAGAGATAACATACAGATATAATATGCGAAAATCTCGGGAAAGCAACTCTATGATATGTAACAGCCAGGCCCATCATCATAGAGCCATGCATCACCTGTCACTCATGAGTGACATATCAGGCTGAGACAGTCAACTCGATTGTCATTGTGATGGCCTTAATTATTGGCTGTTACAAGCATATAGCTTATAGGGTTTCTTCCCCGATATTTTCGCATTATACCCATACAATTGGCGTTGGCTGCATTGCATATACTGTATGTATACCGTATATGCATACAGTACACGTGCATATATAATAATATATATAGCCCTGCACCCTGCAGTTTTGGACTTAAGCCCTGTTTTGGTTCTGACCTGCTTTTAGGCTCGCCTTGTAGATGGGCAAAAAAAGTAAAAAAAAAAAAAGAAAATTGTGCCCTGTTTTGGTTCTGACCTGCTTTTAGGCTCGCCTTGTAGATGGGCAAAAAAAGTAAAAAAAAAAAAAAGAAAATTGTAACTGATTAACCGAACCCTCCCCGACCCTCCCTTCCATGAAATATAACAACTGCAATATACCGGCCTTGATAATTATTTGTTATAAAACATCACAAAACGTTTAAATAACATGATGGGTCCAAAATCGGCACTTTTTTTAAAATCATTGCCTCCACACAACAAAATTTTTTACTCAGAGAGATGCTCTGATATGGAACTGAAATTATGATGAACTTATTCACTGCTATAACATTCCATTAAACATGTTTATAATTTTTTTGAATTTTTAAGAGCCTTAAAAATGGCAGATATTGTTCATGGAAGGTACAACTTCTGCAATGAATAAATATGAAAGATGTAGTAAAAAAATTATTAAAAATGAAAGCTGCATGATGTAAATAAAGTTACATCTGGTGAACCAAGAAGTCCTGCAATGTTAGCAGCTATCAACGGAAATGACGAATACTTGAAGATATTTTGTTACAAGAAAGTATTATAAGTACAGATTACGAAGGAGATAGTCTCTTACATATGGTTGTAACGTCACAAAGTTAATATATATATATATATATATATATATATATATATATATATATATATATATATATATATATATATATATATATATATATATATGGCAGATAAAAATTGTCAAAAGTGCGAAATGTCTTAAGGTAGAGATAACAAGGATCAGCTGGCACAATGCTAAAAAAAAATCCCATTCATAAAAATTATGAAAAAAAATTAAAATGTTCTCCTCTACATCCCCTATCAGCTAGTAAGTAAAATATCAGGTGTACAAAAACGAGCTAGTTTTCCAGTAATTAATTTTTAAAGTTCTCTAATTTAACATGGAAAAATGGAACTTCCATGTAAAATTGGCCAACTTTAAAAATTAATAACTCGAAAACTAGCTCGTTTTTGTTTACCTGATATTTTACTTACTGATAGGGGATGTAGAGGAGAACATTTTAAATATTTTTCATAATTTTTATGAATGGGATGTTTTTAGCATTGGGCCAGCTGATCCGTGTTATCTCTACCTTAAGGGGGTCCGAAACCGGGCTATGGTATCATACATGATGCGTGCAATTAAATTATAACAGACAGAAGCACACTATAATAGCTACAGTAATACAGTCATGGGGGCCGAGAGAAACGGTGATGTTAAAAGCTGGGTTTAGTAATTAATAGACAACTGGAGTTTAAGCATAATACAGTATAGTATTGTTATTAGAAAAAATATGCACTAGATTAGAAAAGTGGAATTATTTATTTATAATGTTTTTAAGAACATATTATATATAATGTACATTGGAGGCCAAGCTATATACCTCTCCCATCAAACACAAGTGCCGCCAACCTATGAAGTAGGGTAAAATCAAGCGACGTTGCCACATAGTGCAGCACTATTGTTAAGCTGCAAGTGTACCACTGAAATGGCAACATCGCACTTTTTCATTGACTCGTGACAGTGTACCAGTGCATGGTGGTACACAAATAAATTACTTGTGATCAAAATAAAACTGAGAAAACGGTACTCCAGTCCTCACTGTTTCCCCCCCCCCCCCCCCCCCCCCCCGTTGTATATGCATTATGCTAATACAATATTATATGTGTAGCAATTTCTCTCTCCCTCCCCCTCAACTAGCACATGCGCAGTTTTGCTTTTCAGATCTCAGAACTTGGCGGGAAGTCTAGCAGTCTGATATCTTGGCTTCGGAATAGGCTACATTTTTTTATTCCCAAGCCCAGATATCAGCTACCTGCTTCCCCCACCATTCCAGATATCAAGCCAAAGTCGGAGCATGGAATAAAAAGACAAAGCCTTTGTGCTGTAGGCTTATAAGCTGGCTGGCTGTCAGTTGAAGTATCTGCTGACATTTTTGGCTACATAACAGTATTTTTTTTAAATCTATTACCCCACCTTGAGCTTGATTTTGTCATTTCTTAAAGGAAGGGAATGGAATAGCTTCAGCTGTTATATTTTTATTGATTTATAAATAATGTCAAACTTATTATTAAAAAAAAAAAAAAAGTTCACTTTCTACGAGTTCCGGCAGTGAAGTGAGGTTTATGTCACCACCTGCGTTCACCCAGCAGCGCTTCTAGATCGAGTGCTGCCTGCTGCTGTGCGAGCGCAGATATAACCTCCACTTCACTGATGGAACTCCTAGAACGTTATGTTTTTGTGTGTGCAATAATTCAAGTTTGAGATTATTAATAAAACAATAAAAATATAAAATCTGAAACTGTTCCCCTCCTTTAAATGATTTCTTGACTATATACTCCTTTAATATTTGTAAACATGAGTGAGTTTTTATAACCTCAATCCCTTTTTGTTATGATTTTTTTTTTTTTTTTTTTTATTGATCATAAATATTTGTTATAATTATGATCGCCTCTGAAGATTCTGCTTAAAATAAAACGGGGGGGGGGGGGGGATGGGAAACTTGCTTGTAAACTAAAAATAAAAAATATAAAAAAGTAAAAAAATAAAATAAAAAATCAAAATTAGCATCTAAAAATAGGCCATGGAGAAATTTATACTGTAATTAAATGAGGAAATGAACATCTGTGAATTGAATCACCACCAAAACACAACACTATGTTGACAGTGCGATGTTGTGTTGTGGCTACCTCGTGCCACCAACCACAGAACTACATGACTAAATTTTTGGTATAATATAAATATAATATATATGAATATTTATATTTTATATTTTTTTTGGTTTTATTATTTTTTTAATTATTACAATTTGCACACTAATAGCTGCACAGTACTAATAACAATCTCATTGCTTGTTGCAGAGTTGCAATGGACGTTAAGGCGAAAAACGAGGTGAAGGAAGAAAGTAAAACAAACATTGATGGTTTAAAGAAACTGTGCAGACTGTGTGCAACTCCCTTGCTGGTGGTTGTACCTTTGTTTGGAGAGTATGAAAACAGACGTTCACTGGCTGCCATTGTTGCTGGGTTTTTTGAAGTTGAGGTGAGAATATTGTCACAAAAATATTGAAAAAAATAATGTTATTAAAGAAAAAAATGAAAACTATCTTTTATGCAAATCAACTTTAGTTACTTAAATTTAGAACATTATAAAGAAAAAATATTGATTGTGTTTATTTTATACTGTTTATTAATTTGATTTTAATTTAAAATATTTAGTCAAATACAGTGTTAAATATAGCCTAGAACTGGCTAATAGACTAGCTTGAGACAATTTTTTTTTTTCCTATTGTTGTAAATTGAGCAGTTGCATGTCTGCTATTCTAGACTGTTGAATAAACCATAATAGACGTATCCATTTTATTACTTATGTATTTATTTATTTCTATTACTTATTTAAAGTAGGAATTCATATCCAGGATTTATTATGGTCAGCATGCAGCGAACTGTTTATTCATACAAGCAGCGTGTATCTTTAATTATGTATGTATTTTTAACAGGGTTTTATTAAGCTTACAGGGGAATATTACCTTAATAATACTCGCTCAGATAGAAATGCCCGTAAGGTATTGAAAAGCTTGCTTGTAAACTTACCTTTTTATAGTGTAAAGGAATATCTTCAGTCTGATGTGAATGTTTTTCTATTATGAAGAGAAAAATCAGAAATTTTTGTGATAAAATAATTTATTTGCAATGTTTGTTAAAATTATTAATGATGACTGTGTTTGTTATAGGATGTGTATGATTTGTTATGTACAGTGGCGTGCGGTCCATTAATGCGTTGGATGCGGCGCATCTAGGGAAAATTTGAGCTTTCTTTAAAAAATATAAATATTTAATATTTTCTTTTTTAATTTCATCACGTCATATTTCAATAAAAAAAAATAATTTATCTTTGTCTATGTGAAAATCTTCGTTTGAATTTATTGAAGCTTTTACCGCAAAAACGTAAATGAATTCGCGGTGCAATGCAAAGACGCCCTCTTGCATGAAAGCGGTAGACTCCCTCAGCTTTATTTTCCCCATGCATGAATCTACATTTCCCCTCCCGCACCCGTTTTTTCGTATAGTTTTATCATCAAAGAAAAAGATGAGCTTTCTACCGATTTAGGAGGTGGGGGCGAGCTTCAATCCTGGGAGGGAGTTGAGGGAGGGGAGCAACGACGATCGAGGAGCCGATGTTTTTGCCTCGTGGATCATCGTGGATTATCGTAAATTATATGCTGCCGGGAAAAAAATATAAGATTTGAAAACTTTATCTCTTATTTTTAAAGCAAAACAAATATATAGTTTCACAATTATGAAATCCACACTATAATTATTTTAAACGAATAAACTCATGTTCTTAAATTGAATTTACCTTTCAAAACAACAAATTATTTGAAAGAAATTACGTATCTTAGAATTCTTAGAAAATAAAATATTGATTTATTGACTATCCTGATCAATCCGCGTCGCGGATCACAATTAGAATTTAAAACAAGTTTTCAGTTTAGCATAAATATGTATTGACTGCAGAGAATAAAATGTGTATTTTTTTTTTCACGTATTGCAGCTGTACATATAGGAATCACAATACAAAAATTATATGTATTGTATTTAGTTAAAATATTTATATTATATATTATGTGCTCGATCATGAATATAACTGTCATACGATCGATATAAAAAAAGACATTACCGACAAAAAATTTAACTCGTCTTACAAGTTGATTTAAAAAATTATTTGTGATTGATTTTAGAATTGTATAAAACGTCAAAATATAATAAATTTTTGTGTTATTTAAATACTTAAAAAGTCGCCCTTTTTAAAATTTTTTTCAACTGCGGCGGGCTATCCGGGGGCCCCCCCGACCCCCCTTTTGCTGTGTCCAGTCCCATAATTTTGCCGCCGCATTACTGCCTGCTAAACCCACCGCACGCCACTGGTTATGTACATATGTATGTATGTTTTGATGCATCAAATTCTGACTTGATCAATATTACTATATGTAATCTAATGATTAAAATAAAATTCTGTTCTAATATGTTTTACATTATGTTGTAGGTATCTGATGATGATGAGCTTTCAACATCAATTTGCTTGGCATGCCTCAACCTAGTGGAGAACTTTGAAAAAATGCGCTTGAGTATTGCCGCCTCTCAGATCACCCAGCAAGACATCCAGGCTGGAAAAATTTCCCTGGTAATAGCAGCAACATTTTACTCGCACTAACTAGCCCTCTTCTCTCAGCCCTCCCCCCACTTTCTTTTTTTCTTTTTATTCTCTCTCGCACTTTCCACTTTTAACTTCTGTAGGCACTTTTTCTGACCCCAATATTTTTTCCATTAATAATTCCCTTCCTCTCTTCCCAAATCTTTCTTGGGGTCCTTTGGCTGACAGTTCTTAAGGGTAAGGTAACACGAATCAGCTGATTTTGTAGTCCCATTTGATTAACATGTAAACTTTAGGAAATTCACAAAAATTCTGACAAAAATTTGAAAGACAGGTACTAAAAAGCCATAGAAAAAATTTCAAGACAATTATTCAAGCTATTTTTTTTTAATTAAGTTTTTAGTTTGGCTCTCCATGGGAAAGCCCTATGCTGAAATTTTTTTTAAATTTAAAAAAATCAGCTCGAATAGTTGTCTTGAAATTTTTTCTATGGCTTTTTAGTACCTGTCTTTCAAATTTTTGTCAGAATTTTTGTGAATTTGCTAAGGTTTACATGTTAATCAAATGGGACTACAAAATCAACTGATTCTTGTTACCTTAGCCTTAAATAGGATTTTATTGAAACAAATTCCTCAGTAAACTACGCTAGAAACTTTAATTAATTATTATATTTATAAACAAAATTACTGTACCTCCACTGCAAACATGATTATAATTTTGTAAAATTCTACATGATTTTATGCAGTATGCTTAGTGAATATTTAGTATTTACTATCAAAATTTTCAATGTATTATTTGTGCAATAAATAAATCATTGACGGATTGATTTTCAAAAGTGTTACCTCCTAGTTGGTGGAACACAGGCAACACTGACCCTGCCCTTGAGGCAGGAATCCTGGCCCAAGAAAATTAGTATTCTGTAAGTCAGCGGCTAAATTAATGCCAAAGTCTGGTCGGCAGGGCAAGCTGTTAGCATCATGCCCTCGGTACATGAGGTCTAGTAATGAAAAGCCTCACTACATAAAATAACATCATACTAAAAAGCAGTAAAAAATTGCCTTAGACATCAATGACCAAGATAATATTGCTGCTGGCTTACCCTGCAAGGAACATGGCATTAAGTTGTGTGTGTGTGATTTTTTGCTTCTTTTTCCCGCAGGAGGAGTATATTTCAACTAGTGAGATGAAAATACAAATCATGAAGAACAATCGCAAAGGTTCTATTGTTGGACAAATTGCTGGAGGTAAAGTTGCTGGAATTAACGTAAAACGTCCTTCAACAGATAGTGACATGAGTGAGAGGTCAGTTGTGATTAAGAAGTCTCGTAAACTGTCGACAAGCTCAAATAACTCTGAGTTTTACTCCACTCCTGACTCACCAACTCAAGCTGACAGTGTGAAACTCAAGTGTAGAGTCTGCCTTCAAATGTTCTCAGTCCAACGATTTGAAAACCACACTTGTGATACCCAGTCACTGCTTAAGTGTAACAAATGCCGAATGAGCTTTGTGTCCAAAGCAGACCTGGATGATCACATGAAGACGGAGCACAAGAGGAAACCCAAGGTGGAAGTGGCCAACTGCACCCACTGCAATGAGCAGTTTGAGTTGCCAGCACTTGAAGCTCATCTGCTGGCCATTGCCAGGAAGAAGGTTTATGTCTGTAACTACTGCACCAACTTCTTTAATGACGAGTTGAGCCGCGACGAGCACACCAAGAACATGCACCCTCGCAACAAGAAGAAATGAATGAACCAAGGTCAGCATTCTTGAAACTACAATCTGATACTCCCACCTCTAATTTATAAAGTATTTTTTTAATACTTTCAAATTGTAATTAATAAATAGCCGTTTTTCAGGCAGGTTGGGAGAAGAACAGACTTTTGCACATTTATGTGTATTATGTCTTTCTTAACTTTAATACTATCACGGTGCCTTTTACTTAATATTTTTATACATATAATTTTTGTTCAATGTAGTTTATAGTAAAATCTCAGGTATTCTGGCTACATCAGAGACAAAATTTAACACATTTAAAAAAAACAAAAAAAAAAAAACATTTTTTAAGACTTTTGTAGTCTCTTATAGCTTTTAGGTTACTCTCATCATTTTTTTTTTTTTTTATTCAATATTTGTTTCCTTTTATCTAGCTAATTATTGCTGGATTAAACCAATAAACAGTACATATTTTTGCATTTTGTGCCATATAGTTTTCATTATGTTCTGATATATGTGTGCTTTATATCTTTTGATATTGTATTTGTCCACTGTTTTATACTGATTTTTAGTTCTTTGCTACATGACGTGCGTAGAAGTCTGAATTCATTATTGTAATAATTAAGAAAAAAAAAATGTTAGAGCAAAAGAAAATACTGTATACAGTATACGAGAAGAAAATCGTGAGACAAATTTAATATAGTTTGATAATGGAGTATTGACCTCAATTTTTTTTTATTGCAGAAATGGATAGAGGGTGTAGCATAACTACAATGATTTTTTTCAGATTTTTTAAGACCGGGAAGTATTTTTAAAAAATTATTGAAAGTCCTTTTTGTGACGTCATGTGGCGGCAAGTCCTATCTTTTTCTTAAAGGGGTACCAAAGTGAATACTTTTTTTACATATTCGTGCAGCTAAGAATTATTCTGATATCCCTGTGTCTCAATATTTTCGTACAATGCCTAGTTATTTTAAAATTAATTATTTAGTTTGAAAAGTGAGTTCAAAAGCCGTTGGTTGATTTAAGTCGGTGCGCGCCCGCAGCAGCCGCTGATACGACGAGAATTTCCCGCGAATCATGGGAACCTCCTCCCGCCCCTTTCTTGTCGTATCACCGGCCGCTGCGGACGCGCATCGGCTTGAATCAATCAACGGCCATAGAACTCACTTTTCAAACTAAATAATTAATTGTAAAATAACTAGGCATTGTACGAAAATATTGAGCTACAGGGATGTTAGAATAATTCTTAGCTACCCGAATATGTAAAAAAAGTATTCACTTTGGTACCCCTTTAAGGAGCGGCGTCTCGTGGCGTCACAAAAAGAACTTTCAATACTTTTTTAAAAATACTTCCCGGGCTCTAAAAAATCTGGAAAAAATCAGGGTAGCATAACTTTGCATGCTCTATCCATTTCTGCAATAAAAAAAAATTGAGGTCAATACTCCATTGTAAGATTACCACCGTGGGTCCCCAAAAGTACAAGGTTTCTGGACATTCTAGTTCAGTTTTGAACCTGAAACTTGGCTCAAAGATTTATATGAGGGATATCAAACTATCGGCTATGTTTTACTTAGATTTTTCATGTTTATAGTTCAGTCAGAATCCTTCCACTGCCGGGTACTTCCGGTGATAACCTTACATTTGTTGAACTAGCTGTACATACATTGCCTACAGTAAAGAAATTCTATATTATCCATACAATATTAAACATAAAATATAGTTCCTAAAATAATTAAAATACTATACAGTAGTTTAGAAAACATAATATTATAATTATCCTTTATTTTACATTGCATTAACCACAGTTTTAATTTTGCAAACGGTACACAATTTAAAGTAATTAAATTGAAAAGTTACACACTGAATTGATAGAAAATAAGAAGAATTTAATCCACAATTATTGTGCTTTTTTGATGTTGCAGCCACCCCCCCTTTTTTTTTTTTTTAATCACGTCTTAGTAATAATCAGACCATAATTCTTAACAAATCGAAAATTTAAAACTATAGTTAAAATATTTTAATAAATAAAATACAATTAAGTAATACAAAACGACATCATAATGACTAACAGCGTTTGCATCAGCTAACACACAAACCAACTAACAGGAAATGATTCAGAGTTACCAACATAACTAACAGGTTTTAATGTGCGGCAAACGCTGCATGTTAGTCAGAATTGCCATAACACCATATAATATATATTATTTCTTTCTTCTAGTTCAGTTCTGTTGAGGATTCAATCAAGAGATAGTAGATTTAGTGTATTTATTGGCAGATTTTGTTCTTCTGACAAATTGCAAATTAAATACAGTACCGGTACATATAGTTTTGTGTTGAATCTTTCTTAATAGCTACAATAATGATCATCTGTAAATTCTACCAGAACTTTCTAGTGAAATAAAACTGTTTTGTACTGCTGTTTTAACTTGTATAGTATATATATAGTATAATGTGTTTTTATAAATATTTTGTATTACAATTTCCAGTGGTGTATAGACATGGTAGTTTTGGGGGTAAAATAAAAAACCCTTATGAGCACATTATTCAGTTATTCAGGATAAAATGTGTGAGCATTTGGTAGTTGGTCTCCTTTATCCACCATGAATAACAAAATACCCCCCCCCCCTTTTTTTAAAAAAAAAAAAAAATAATACGGCTACGCTTCGGTATGTTACCATTATACTTAAGTAATAATTTTAGTTAATATATACAGGTTTTTATGATGTATTCAAGTATTCAATATAGACCTGCTTAAGAATGTGAATTAATGAATTCCTTGGAGCAGCTGATTCTGTGCATTCCAGCATGCGACAAACCATGGCATTTATATAACAAAATTGCATGCTTATGATTATTACTTCATATTAATTAACATTTGAAGTTCGACCAGTAAGCAAAAAAAAAAAAATGCATTTGTTTAGATATTGTCGTGTCAAGACTGTGAGACAGAAGCAAAATGTAAGTGAGTGCGTCATACACAAAATATATCACTACTTTTTACGTGCTAATGGCGTGCATTTATTTTTTATTTTAATAGTATCAGTTGTATGATTCTCATAATTTACAAGCCTCATGTACAAATATATGTATAGGTTAAATGCTCTAGCTGTGTCAAATTTAGATAAATGAAAATGTACTTTTGATTAGTACTCAACCTTGATAATTATTTTTTATAAAGTTTCAATATTTTCTCAGGCTGATTTGAGGAGACAATCCTTTTTACAGCCTTCGGTGCTCTCTTTGATGTTTTACTGGGACTGTAATGTCTCAAAATGTAAGTATTATAACATAAATATGCTATGAAAAATTATAATTTATGCTATGAAAAATTATCATGAAATTATGGTTATAAATGAGGTGATGATCAAAAATAGACAAAATCCATTCAGGTTGATATGTGTTAAAAAGAAAATATATATTATTGTGGAACGTGACTTTAAAGAGACAGGGGACCCTAAAAATAAGTATTTTTTAATCAAACGTTACTCATCAACTGAGTGTGAATACATGCCACACGCTGGCGAGTGCCCCAGCATAAACGCCCTATGAATAGTGCGACCAGAGGAATGTGACGTTCATCGCCTGACAACACTGCTGCCTTTTCTCATGTAACTCACTCCCCTTTCCCCCCCTTTCAGCCGTACTCAGTGCGATGTTGCCTGTGCAATTGACCTGCGGCTCTCTATATTTAATAAATTTTTATA
This sequence comes from Siphlonurus alternatus, assembly GCA_949825025.1. Classification (NCBI taxonomy): domain Eukaryota; kingdom Metazoa; phylum Arthropoda; class Insecta; order Ephemeroptera; family Siphlonuridae; genus Siphlonurus; species Siphlonurus alternatus. Next base: position 10,273,901 of record OX463779.1, read on the forward strand.
AATTTGGGGGATGTTCCGAAAACAGAAATTTACTCATTTCTCGCATTAACATATCTTACAGAAACTTTTTAATCTTTCATGATTGCATTGTCCCATGTCCCTTTAAGTTTTCATTTTTTGTCCTAGAGCTCTCAGCGTCCTTGCATAGACTCATACTGATCATTGTCACACAAAAAGGTATGTGCAGATGCTCATCTTAAAATCAAACTATGAGTACCTTTAAATGTTGATGATGAATAAATTCAATATATTGTATTAATCAGGACATGGAGCAATTATCTTTGTACCCAAATGTTAAAATTAACAGATCTCATTTTTGCTACGCCTCTGCTTATACACAAGAAAATATTTCTCTTTTTAAACTTTTAATATGGATGATATTTTTGCAAGGCTTCCTGTTCTTTATTTAGAAATTAAAACAAGAAGCCATTTGTATTGTAAATTTAGGAAGTCTTATTGTTAGTAAAACCAGCAAAATATTACATTAATGTTAAAAAAAAAACTTAACTCATGGCCATGATCGCAGTAAACACATATGTAATGAAATTAACAGCTTGTATTTGTAATACTATATATATGCAAGATTGTAATTGCTGGGAAAGCCATGTGATTTTACATTCATGTTTGTTGTTTGGTAGATATGTTACAATATAAATTCAGAGACTCTATAAATAAACCTTTTGAAAATTCATATATTTTTGCACAATTGTATTTAATAATGCACTGAAAGAGTACTATATTGTCCCTCGTCTGCAATAATGAGCTATCTGCTCCACGATCTCGTTGCAATAATGAGCCGTCTGCTATTTATAAATCGTTATAAAATGAGGCTCAAAATTTTTCTCACCTGAAAGAGCAGACAGCTTATTATTGCAACAAGATCGAGGAGCAGATAGCTCGTTATTGCGGAAGAGGGACGATATACTGAATTAAGTGTTTAATATTTTATATTTATATCAAGAAGTGCAATTGCACAATTTGTAATAATCATGGTAAAAATTGTATGACATATCATCAATATACTAAAACTTAAGTGCTAATGAAATTTAAGCAATATAAATAGTTAGAAATTTTCATTTCAAGTGTGTGCTGATTTAACATTATGAATTGACAAATTTACGCTTGTTCAAAGACTCCAAACACTTTAACATTCGTAGTTAGCTAGTACATTATTGTTCTTAACCCCTACTTTCACAATTTATTTACATTAACGTTGTTATAGCACTGATTTTAATGTACTCTCTCTATCAAACAAACATGGCAGCCTGTGCTTCATTAAGCACATGTATCCTCTACACTGTGTGCCACATTTAATGAAGTTTTCGTCATGTTTTTAATATCCTTGGTACTTAATTGGTTGACAGTTTGCAATGAAAGATCTAACTGGCCCAACATGAGCCAAATACTTCCAGCATCTCTGATCATAACCTAAATGATTGTGACAGACAGTCTTGCTCCCACTGCATGTTTCTGTCTTGGGAAAATCCCTCGACCCTATAGTAGAGATTTCTGTCTCCGTCTTTACAAACTTTTTTTTTTTATATACATATATATTATTATTATTATTTTCTTTTTTTATTAAGCAAACAGCACATATTTTTATATGATCCTTGCTTTCATACTTTTTACTGCTTTTAATAAAAAGCAATATACACACACCTTAAATTTTTATTTCATATATGTGATGAATTTTTATTCTGACCATACATGGACTTTTAAGCCAGATAGCAATTGGTAAAAAAGTTATTATGATATGTAGCTGATATGTTATCTAAACTATTTGATTTTGTATTATAGCTGCATGCATGATGGTCTTATATTCATAAAATTGATAGGATTTAAAAAATTTCAGTGTAAGTGCCATGTGCCATCGATCTGTCATATTATTTAATAATTAATTTTCTGTTGTTTAATAAAATGTCTGTCAGACGTCAGGGATCCAGAGGGTAAAAAAGAAATATTGTTTGTTGAGAAAAGGTGTATATTTTCAAAATAATATTGAAATCACAATATACTGTATTTCTCTTCCCTGGATTAATTCAGTTAATTGATATCTAAAAAAAAAAAAAAAAAAATACATAAATTGTACAATAATTATTTGTAGTCAAAAAAAATAAATTGATAAATACAACAAAATAAAATCCTAGCTGTGATTATTATAAACTATGGAATGATTCAACCTTAAGATAAAATTAAATATAAATTACATTATGAACACATATATATATATAAGACTGTCGATCAGCTTCAAAACCTCTCTCTTTGCCCTTTTGATAAAAGTAATTAAGCTACCTTTCAATCAGACCCACCTGAAAGTGCAAATTAAGAGCCAGTATTGAAACTATATTATTCATATGTCTTAAAATTGTATATTAAGTTTAATTTATATTATAATTATCATTCATCACTGCAAGCTGTTACAACTACTGCATTAATTGTATTGTATTAAGGTATCTAGCTTATATATATATATATATATATATATATATATATATATATATATATATATATATATATATATGCATCATGTACGTATAGCTCAATTAATTGTATTGCAGATCGAGCTAGAGGGGTGGATAATTATAAATAGCTTAGAGAATTGAATAATAAATATTATAATTAGGGGCTCAATTGGTCATCTGCATGACTGTGTTTATGTTAATTAACATGATAGAAATTGAATTATAATCAATTTTTAATTTTTGTTGGGTTACATATGTATATATAATATTATATATAGAATAGAATAATTTATTGATATTCCTTTGACATACAAATTGTGTGGAATAAGTCAAAACATACAGTAACACACATACATACATGATCACACAATACAAAAACAAAAGTCAGAACAATTTCAATATATTAATTGAAAATAGAAATAGGAAAAAAAATCTTAAGGGTAAGGTAACGCCACCAATGTTAAAAAAAATCCCTCTCACAAAAATTCTGAAAAAAATTTAAAATGTTCTCCTCTACACCCCCTATCAGTAGCTAAAATATCAGGTATACAAATACGATCTAGTTTTTGAGTTATGAATTTTTAAAGTTGACCAATTTAACATGGGAGTTTCATTTCTCCATGTTAAAGTAGTGAACTTTAAAAATTTATAACTCAAAAACTAGATCGTATTTGTATACCTGATATTTTAGGTACTGATAAGGGGTATAGAGGAGAACATTTTAAATTTTTTTCAGAATTTTTGTGAGAGGGATTTTTTTTAACATTGGTGGCGTTACCTTACCCTTAAATCTTATATTATTATAATTATATAGATATATTAGAAATATATTAAGTTCATACATTTATTTCAATCTATTTTTAATATAAACATTTTTATCTGATTTAGCATTAGCTTGATTTGGATATATGGAATAAAAATTCTGAGTATGTAAATATTTAAACACCTCTTTTTTAAAGAGCATATAATACTATATTTATACTGTTATATATTTATTATCCCTCGTCCGGAATAATGACCGAACTATCTGTCTATGTTGTAACAAAATCATAGTTACGTTGGCAGATATATAACCTGAGATAACAGATAACTATAAGCTCATTATTCGGGGGACAAAAGGGCTGTGGATATTTATATAGCACATACTGAATATATAGTAATAGTTATACACAGATAAAATATTTTTCTATATATGCTTTAGCTATAGTGTAATATTTAGATGATGGTACGTACCATACATAATATATTATAATTCTATTGATATTATATAGTAATTATAACTTTTTCGTGCACATTAATTCATATATTGAATGTATGTATTTCACTTTTCGGACTCTAGCTTTTACCTTTGCCGGTGTTCTCTGATCTCAGATCACCTGAGGAAGAGAGTGGTTGACTCTCGAAACGTAGTGATCATATAATATATATTTATGTAGTACATTGCATGCAATTAAGTGTTAAAGTGACATGCACAAACACTAATTAATTAATAATTAAGGGTAAGGTAACGCCACCAATGTTAAAAAAAATCCCTCACACAAAAATTCTGAAAAAAATTTAAAATGTTCTCCTCTACACCCCCTATCAGTAGCTAAAATATCAGGTATACAAATACGATCTAGTTTTTGAGTTATGAATTTTTAAAGTTGACTAATTTAACATGGGATTTCCATTTCTCCATGTTAAAGTAGTCAACTTTAAAAATTCATAACTCAAAAACTAGATCGTATTTGTATACCTGATATTTTAGGTACTGATAGGGGCCCTATCTCTACGGTCTGGTTGAACCTGGTAAGGTGGCTGGTAGACTCTTACAAGCACTAAACCAGCAGTGCTGGTAAGCCGTACCTGTTCTTACCAGCCATCATGAAATGCTGATAAGCCGAACCAGGGCATACCAGGCAATACCAGCCACTGTCTGGTATTGCCTGGTATGATTTACCAGAAGATCTTGTAACTATATACTAATTTGTTATTATTTTTTAAATATTATTAATTTAACATATTAATTATAATATAATAATATTTTATATTATATTTATAATTTATACATAAATTATTTAAATAATTTATTGATATACACTGTAAATATAGATTAATTATACAATTTAATTTTTATACTGTGTGGATCGACTGTTGATGAGAATTTACCAAAATACTAAAAAAAAAAAAAAAAAAAACAATTTTTTTGCACATTAATTATGGAATGAATTGATTTATTTTAATTAATAATTTATTTAAAAATTAATACAAATTTTCAGTCGTTTTTATTAGTCACTGACACCTGGTGGTGAAAAAGTGAAGCATCATAGCAAAACATATGGAAGTGATTGAAATGTCAACAACCGTGAAAATGACCTGTTTTACTGTTAAAATTGTGTTATAAAGTGACTTTGGAGGTAAAAAAACATCTTAACAGTAATAAATAAATCATACTGCTTAGGTGTAGGCATTAATGATTTACTTTTGTGCTCATAGAAACCCATAATCAAGGAAAAACCATAAGTCAACTGCAGATCATTGCAGACACAATGCCAGCAGTTTGTTCTTCTTGCTCTTCATTATTTTCCTTGCATGGTAAGTACATATTTTTATTTTGAATATTTTATGTTTCTCATCATTCAAATTAAAATCAAATATTTAATAAAAGCATACCTTCATGTTTTTTTTATTTATTTCAAAGATCGAATTGAATGATCAGAATCAAGATTATGCCACAACATTTTGAATCAAAGTTTTAATGTACTGTGCCCTGCAGGAATTGGCATACTGTGAGCCACTGAAAGATCCCAGACTACAGTATTATGGATGGAAGAGATGCAAGAAGAGTCCCTTTAAAAAGTTTCCTTCCATTCCTTAAATTTATTTCTAAATATGATTTCTGTGGCCGCCATTTTACCCGCATATCCCCACCCCGTCCCCACCTCTCAGATGTCAGCACTGCATAAGTCAAAACAAGTTTTGAGTGTATCATTTAAGTACCAAATAAAAATTTTAAATTTATTTTTTCTGTACTTTTTCGTATATAGAAAATTAAAAAATGATTTTTGATACTAAAAAAAACTAGCAAACAGCATATATTTTAAGGCAGGAGGAGCTAGGGGGAGGGAAATTTTGATCTAAGCTTGCCAGGTAAGACCTGGTATCCCATACCAGCACACCAGGTAAAATCTTACCAGCCAGGCTATGCAGAGTGACCATTTCTTACCAGCCAGGCTGGTACGGATATAATGTTAAATTGTACCAGCAGATGGCCAAGTTTGTTACCAGGCACCTTACCAGGTTCAACCAGACCGTAGAGATAGGGGGGTGTAGAGGAGAACATTTTAAATTTTTTTCAGAATTTTTGTGAGAGGGATTTTTTTTAACATTGGTGGCGTTACCTTACCCTTAAGTGACCAGCACATCACAACATATACTCTATAGCTATATAACAGAGTATATATATATATACATGGCATACAGAAGGATATATTACATCGAACACCGGCCGGCAAAGGTAAAAGTCCGAAAAGTGAAATACATTTATTCATTCAATATTATAGTAGTTGGATGGGTGACCATTTTCAACAAAAACCACGTTTCCCACCCAGGGGTAAAACGTTGCGCTTTTCCACTATGTGGTTCCCCTGGCTTTGGACCATTGCACTTCCGGTTCATTGACAAAAGCTGTAGCGTCCATCCTGGCTGAGGTTTCCACGTTTCCCTCAGCCGCAGGCAAATGCCGGGATGGATTTGCAAGGCCGTGGCCGCCCTCGTTCCAGAAGAGCCCGCGAAACGCTCAAGTTAGGGTTTCGGAAGGTTCGGGGTTTCAAAGTAGTGTGTAATTAGTAAATAGAAGTACCCAATAGGGTTTGATTAAAAAAAAAAAAAAAAAAAAAATAAAAAATATAATATTATATTATAGTTATTATATATGTTATCACTATTATATTATCTTCCAAATTTTGCAGCCGCCCCCGCCCTGCCCCCGCCTCCCCCCCCTCCCTGCTCCGAATTTTTTTCTGGATCTGATGCACCTGTTACGCGTTAGAGGTGATCGCGAGACTGAGGGAACCGTAGAAATCCTCAGTTGATCATGCCAGGACGGTCAGTGTATGCATGTATTTGCAAGCCATGAAACTCGTACCCCAACAATTAATAAGTAATAAAAATATTACACACCTCTTATCACTTAGGCTAACACTCTGACCACTACCACTTGGTCTGACCACTACCACTAGATCTGACCACTCATTTTAGGTGGTCAAATCATGACCACTACTCTAATTTTTGGACAAGGGATATTATAATTAATATATTTTACTATTTTTTTTTTACGTGTCTTTAATATTTTTACCATATTATATGTATGATAGAACCGACAAGATAAATAATATAAATAAAATGTTTAATTAAGTATTTTATATCGTGTTTATATATAATATATATATGTTATGTTGTGATGGTCATTGCTCCTTGCTCGCATTTTTATATTTAAATTTTGCAGTGAAATAAAAAAAAATCTTTTAAAACTTTCCCGCAATTTTAATACAGACGAGCTCAAAAGTTTTTTATGTGACGTCACGGCGCTTCAGAGGAGTTCATTGAGCTGGGTGGTGCCAAATCGACAACACGTCGGTCGTCGTCCTCCCGGCCTCCCACTTCCGCGTTTCTTCCCCGCCAGTTGAAAAGTACCGTACAACTTACCGTCTCTGCCTCTGCTCTGCCACTTGTCGAGACGTTTGGACCAAGAGAGGCTGCTGCGCTGGGTCAAGCAAACTTATAAACCGAGATGGTGGTCAAAGGCAGAAAAACTTCAACTAAGAATCCTCCGATCTTCAGTCATGAATTCATCATACAAAACCATGGAGATATCGTGTCCTGCATTGCGATGTTATTTGTTATTGGACTTATGATCCAGGTAAGCATTATGATGTTTAAGCCTATACCGTATGTTTGTACACGTGTCCTTCAGCCTATAAACCAGACCTTGCAAATTATCTTATCTTTGGTCCATTATATGCATACCACAACATGAGCAAGCTTTTATAATATTATACAGTATGCATACAGCTGCACAAAGTATGTATCATACAAAATTATTTATAATTATATATACTTTTTTATCATAATAATATACTATATTTTATGTTCAGGGGTGCCATAAAAATAGATTACATACAGTATGTATACACATATGATCCTGTATAATATGCATTCCGCTTTGGTTCATTGAGAAAAAGTAGAGGTGTCCGTCCTGACTGAGGTTTTCCACGGTTCCCTCAGTCTCACCTCAGCGAATGCTGGGACGCGTAAGCATGCAGGCTGTGGCCATCTGCTATCCGTTCCCTACCTTATCCCTACCCAGTACCCCGCCGCGAGCTATAAGCTCTTAGGGGTGTATCCTTGTAAAAAAAAAAATATATATATGCATCCCTCTTTTTCATTTGAGTGTATGTATATTTTATATTACAATTATAGTATATATGTATGTAATTCTGTTTGAAATCATGAACCTTAAATAATGTTTTTATTTTTGTTTTGTAGCTGACTTCACCCATTGCTTACATGTTCATTGCTCTGCACCACAACGTCACAAGCACACTGCTCGACTCTGAATATGGAGTACCTGTGGAGATTGTCCGTTACACATACGGACTTAAGGACGCCTGTGCTGTGTTCTTCTACTTCCTCATCTGCATTGTTATGCATGCCATCATTCAAGAGTACATCCTTGATGTAAGCATTTTTATTAAATATAGTAGACTACAGGTTTGCATACCACTGCTAATCATGCTAGCATATAAAGGTGGTTCTGAGGCGATGGCAGCTAGTGTTCTAAACCGAAATGCAATTAAAACTTAAGGCACAAGAAAGAGCTAGGGTCGTAATACCACTAATACCTCAACTGGGGAACTTTGCTTCGAAAAGGGGGAAGGGGGGCTCAGTAGTCTTGGGTCCCTTATTTTTATTTATTTTTTTTTATAGAGGATTTACAAAAGGGTTTAAGTCAAAGATGACACTGTTTGCGGATGACAGTGTTGTGTATATAGGGTAGAAAGTGAGAATGACGTTGTTGGAGAGTGGCAAAATCTTGATATTGTGCAAGAGTGTGTTGATAATGTTAATTATGGTGTATGAAGTTGATGTTGACCTAGTTTCTGTGTGGTAGTTGTGTTTAGTAGTATGTACAAATGCAAGGAGAGAGGTGCATTAGGTATTGGGGGCTGAGATTTTGAAAGAAGATGAGAAGTACTCTACAAGTCTTTGGGTGTAGTATTACACAAAAAGTTGGTGTGTTTTGAGGGTGACAAACCCTAGACGAGCCACCGTGGCATAGTCACATTTGCCATGTTAGGTTATTATTGTTGTTATTGTAGAATCCAACAGCTGTTAATCTTAAAAATATTGTAAAAAATATTGCTGTTAATGTTAAATATGAAATATCTACATATTATAAAGTTAGTGAGGTAAGTAAGGTACAGTACCATTAATAGAAAATTAGCTAAGTCATGTTATGAAGTTAATGGTTAACAGCATATATTATATGGTTTCAGAAATTCAGTAGAAAGTTACATCTGTCCAAGTCGAAACACAGCAAGTTCAACGAGTCTGGCCAACTTCTTGTGTTCTACGTGATCTCCGTTTTGTGGGGAGGCGATGTTATTTTTAGGTAAGACTTTGTCATGATTAAATTAGTGTACTGCACTGTACTTTAATTTCCTTTGTTACTTATAATGTCTGAGAATGCTTTGAAAAGTTTGTATGTACAATTTTTGTTTGTGCAGGGAGCAGTTGCTATTCAACATCTCATCGTTGTGGACAGGCTACCCACACAACGAGATGGTGTTCACACTCAAGTTCTTCTACATCATTCAAGTGGCCTACTGGCTGCACTGCTACCCCGAGCTCTACTTCCAGAAGATCAAGAGGGACGAGCTGTTTACTCGCACAGTCTACCCAACTTTGCACCTTGCCTTCATCCTAGCAGCCTACCTGCTCAAGTATGTCAATATCTTTTTCTCTTTTATGCCTTGAAGCACTTATTTGCTATGTATGTATTAATTCATGAATTAACAATTTTTATCTGAATTGTAGTAGATTTGTAATTAATTTCTTTAAATCATGGATTCAATATGGTTGTAAATTGTTAAGTTTTTGGTGCTTGCATTACCATACTCTACAGCTTAGTATCAGAAGATATACATTAATATCTACAGTGCATAATGTACTTAAATTAATGAGTGTGTGTATTTATTTTATTATTATTAATACTTTTAAGTACAGTGATATTATTATTTATCATGAAAAATCAAAGATGCTATATTTGTTAGGTCATAGATCCCTCTGACTGTAGCAATTTACATATTTCTATACAGTATGTATTATGTTTTTGGGCTTTTGTCTGTCCTTTTCTATTAGTGAATAATAATAAAGCATTACATAAAATCATAATGAGATTAAATGAGTTAAATATTACCCTGTTGGCTTAGCTTAATATAAATTCTTTATATTCTTTTCATCAGTTTTGTTAGCTCATAACCTATCCTTCTTATTGTCTGACTGTTGATGTGTTTTTTTCAGCTTCACTCGCGTTGGAGTGTTCCTGCTGGTCTTGCAGTACCTGTCAGAGGCTCTCTTCCATGCTGCTCGCCTCATTTATTTCGCAGACAAGGCTGGTGAGGGCAAGAAAGGTAGGTCTCATTCCAGGCATTTTCGATCATTTTTTTTTATTTTTTATTTCTACAGTAAGACATCTTGTCAATAACAATGCTTACAAATCAACTCTTGTAAGTAATACAATACATAATCTAATAACTTTAAAATGTAGAAAGCTGTGGATGAATTCCCAGAACAAATTTCACCTCAACCCCTTCCCAATGGACAACATACATGAAAATTTTTTATTGCAGAAATGAATAGAGGGTACCAAATTATGCTACTCAGAATTCTTTCAGATTTTTTTGAAACCCAGAACTATTTTTAAATAATTATTGAAAGTGCGGCCACGCCCCCTGGAGGCGTCAATAGGCGTCCAGTCTATATCCTTTTTATTAAGGCTGCAGGGGTGCCAACTGAAATCACAGGACTTTCAATAATTATTTAAAAATAGTTCCGGGTCTCAAAAAAATCTGAAAAAAATCAGAGTAGCATAATTTGGTACCCTCTATTCATTTCTGCAATAAATTTTTTTCATGTATGTTGTCCATTGAAGAATTTAAGAGGTCAGTCTCTGTAATTTAATGTGTATTTGCTGGTGGTAAATCCAACATTTATATAATTATGCTAAGCGGACTACAGTCCTCTCTTAGCATCCCACCACACCATCCTCGATTAAGTCTGCCTGGAAATGAAGACTGTAGACTGAACTGTAATAACATGTGAATGCAATTTTAAATTATTTCACCATTCCTTCTCTTCATAATCAAGTAATATTTGCTAATATAACAAAAATAAATCATTCTTGTTTGAGGCGCCCATTCTTTCATTTGTTACTGTTACGTTAGATTGGACTCAACTGTTGTATTTTCGGGTATTGAAGTAGGAGAAATAAAACCCAGAAGATATAGTACACGCAATCCCATTTTTATTATCTCTCCTAGTTACATTGAAATTGTAGTAGTTTGATGTTCAAGTGTAAGAATCTGTCCTCTCTGGCTCACATTAAATAATTCAATTAAATTTGCAGAGAGAAGGATATGTGACTTGTGATTTAAAAAAAAAAAAAATTAAAAACTTAAATGCAAATTGTAATGTCAAGAACTATGCATTCTTAGCTACTTCTTGAAGGATCCCATTTTATAACACTTAATGGACTGTCTATAGTTTTAGTACTTTTAGTTTCAAACTGTCAGTATTGGAGAACAAGTAGTATCTTCCATAACGTGGACAGCAGCAATCATGATGATGTTTTCTTGCAGGGGGTTATGTGGTGGCCAATGCTGTGTTTGTGCTGGTGCGTCTGATGTCTGTCATCCTCTCCGTCCTCACCTTCTGGTACGGACTTGCCCTGAACGACTCGCCAACCATTGACCTTGCCACTGGAAACTTCAATACTCAACTCGTCAGGTATGGTTTACAACAAGGAAGACTCTTAAACAACAATTTGAGACACGCAATACTTGCTGCAATGTATCACAAACCAAAGTATAAAAACAGACTGTTTAATAGCCGAAAATTTGTTGCTATAAGCCACCTTGTTACAATTTTTTAAAATTTTCTTTGTACATAATTATAAAAGATATTAATTTTAACACTGTGTATCTTCTCTTCCCCCCCCCCCCCCCCCCATATCTCAAATGTGACAGCCATCTTCATCATCTTTGTTTTAGTAATTAATGTATTAATAATTGTAATTATGCTTATCCTGTGTAACTAGAACTACCAATCCCTAAACTGGATTGAGCTGTTTAACATTGGTGAGGTGTGTTGTTTTAGGATCAACGCTCTGGTAGGTGTGGGACTGCTGCAGGCATGGCTCATGTGGAACTTCCTCACCTTCTACCTGCGTCACATGCGAGAGCAGTCCTCTTCTGTGGGCCAGAAGGTCGCTGTTCCCCGTAAGCCTAAGACCCAGGACCGTAGCAAGTCACGCAAGAAGAAGGAGGAGCGTAAGTAAACCCAAACAAGGATTACATCCATCTGTATTTTATTAATTTACTACAATCTGCTTGTAGTATTTGAAATTTTGAGAATGATTCACTAATTTGTAATATTTTTATTTTTACTTACTAATTAAAATTGCTAAATAAAATCAATCAAATTAAAAATTCTTTAATCATTCCTAAAATCAATAATTGGTGTGATGTCTTCATTTATAAATGCTGCATAAAACATAGGGTAATACCCTCTAACACCCTCAAATCTTATACATACTTATTAAATATTTGCATGACTATAATGTCACAGCATTTTGCACCCCGATTTTAAGGGTGTTAGAGGGTTCAAAAAAATCTGAGAAAATTTTGACAGTGCATAACTTGTATGCAATAAAAAAAAATCATGAAGGTTGCCCATTAGTCTAACACCTGTCCCCCTGCTCCCCACAGTCAAGCAGCGTGAAGACGATGAGTTGACGGAGGTGGATCAGAACACCAAGAAAAACCTGCGAGCTCGACCAGCTGCTGCCACTGCACAAAAGGCAAAGTAGGCCTCTCCGTCCACACTCCCGGGGCCTCAATACCTTGAAGACAGCAACTGTCTTCAGACAACTGAATTGAAATATGTTCCAACATCTTGGCGTTTGCAGAAAAGCTCTAAAGATCTTCGTTTACTTCTCATTCTTTGCAAATTATACTTAAAATTAAATTTTTGCTCTGGCATTATTTATGATCAATTCGTTTTTAAAATCAAATGGTGCTAATACATTTTGAATGCTCAGTCAAAGTAGCACACCAAGCATACATTTTAATTTTTTTTATACATTTAATTTAAGGATTCTATTTTAATAGGCCTAATACTTTAAATAAAGTTTATAATTATTTTTTACATAAAATTGCAAACGACTAACTGCCTAATTGCCCGTAGTTCCGCTTATGTTTCACAAATTGCAAACTGTTTAGACATGTTCGTCAGCATATCACTGGTTTGTACACATAATGCACACTGAAAACTATTTTTATGTGGGTTGAAAGGATATAAAAAATAAAATTAAGGATAAATGTAAGACATCTTCGAGTCAAAAGACTGAATGTTTATTTAAAAACTTCATTTTTTAATTTTTTTTTAATACTTAGAAGAAAAATATATAATTGTTTTAAGCCATTACTGAATAAACATTCAGTGAAAATAATGACTTAAGTGGAATAAATTGTTGAAACAAATTCAAATGCATTTAATTTATGTTCAGGCCCACCTCGTCCATAACCTCCAATGTCAATTTTGTCAACATTGTGGTAAACTACAAAATTCACCATTCACAATTTTATAAGAAATTATTATTTTGCCAAATTATTAAGACAGCACTACTTGTAGTTCTGTGCAAAAACTGATAAGAACTACTATAGTCATAGAGTAGCAATATTATATTACATTAAAGCCTCTGAGAAACAAACAGACTTGTAAACCATGGAAGTAGTTTGATTGGATTATATTTTATTATATTTCTTTTCTACTAACAAAATCAAGTAGAACTGGCTTACAAGACGTTTACACTCCAAAGTCTGCTGATTTGCTCATTATAATTTATAGGCATGGATAAGTAATTGTCATTCCCCCCCCCCTTTTTCCTTTACCATTTAAAATTACATTTAAACTTAATTTTGGAATACCTAAAAGCTGAGTCCATTTATTTTGATTCATATAGGCAAGATATGAAGAATAAAAAACAATGCTGCAAACTGATGTATGATACTGTATGTATATGTGAAGCATAAATTGCAGTTATAATAGAATCGCAGTTCTCAGGTTCACTGGGAATATTCATGGTGTAAAACAGCTTGAATTTTAATACTTAGTAAGTTTGAAATGGTAACGAAGGATGGCGTTTTAGACTCGGTAGCTACTAAACAGAGCAGCTGAGGGAGACCGTCAGGAAGTCCTCGAAGCCAATTGAGATTACTCCTTTCATCTCGCGGTCTCTGGTCTTGAAAGCCTCTGTAAACATTTGATTTTAGTTTCATAGCCTGGAAGACATTTGTCATTGTACACAAAAAGATGTTGGACAGCTTCTATTACTTCAGTAATAGGAATATAATTTTACAAAAATGCAACAAAAAGATAAATCAAGAATGTTGGTTTATGGTTATGTCTGATATATTATATTGTTTCAACCATAATACAGTATTTTATTGCATTTTTTTTTTTTTTTTTCGTATCAGGTTTGCTACAGTCTTAAATGAGCAAGGCCAATGGAAGTTAAAACATGGAAACAATTAAAGTATGTAATTCAAAAGGGACTGCAGTAGTATTGCCATTTACCTATCTAAATACGTATACTGTATTACATGTACTGGCATTTTATCAGCTTTTATTAGTCGACTAATGGTAAATTGTTCTGTGTTGAGTTTATAAATGCTTGATTATACAAGTTATATTTTTATAACATATATCAGTAGTAGTTTTTGAGTGTTTTCCAAGCAGAGCATTACTTACCAGTAAATCTTTGTATCTGGACACAGATCACAATGAACTGATCAACAGTTATTTTCTTCTTTGTTACTGGGTCACTGCGGGTGACAAGGAAGTTCACGAACGCCGGCGTGAAGCGATATCCCATCTGCAGGAGAGCTATATAAAGTAATATTGTGTTACAGGAAGAAATTGAGTATTACTGTGTGTGTGCAGTACAATGTCATGTATTTTATTAAAATTACCTTGCGTAAGCTCTGCTTCATCAATGGAACCAGACTGGTCTCGGTCATATGCTTTAAATGCCGACAGCCATTGGTTGATGTAAGTGTACAACTGCTGGAATTCCATCAGGTCAATGGTCCCACTTTTGTCCTTGTCAAACATACCTGAAAAATACAGGTAAAAATTAATTAATAATTAAATTTACTGTATAGCAGCTGGGGTGGTAAATCGACCCCACATACAATTAACATACAAGTTTAATTATGACGTCTTTACAGCTACTGGAACACCTCTGTTAAAGAATTAAACACTGGTTTTTGAAACTTAATTCACAGATATCAATAAATATTTGAATTGTACTTCTTACCTATCATTAATTGACAAGCAGTGTCACTGAATGTTTTTCCTTGTCCATTCACAAGAGCAGCTTTAAGCTCTTGTGCTGATATTTTGCCAGAACGGTCTCTGTCAACTGCTTGGAACCATCCTTGCACTTCTGGGCTGATACCTGGTGGAAGTGCACTTCCTGGGTGCTGTCCTCCATAGCCAGAGGCTGGAGGAGCTTGGCCGGGATAGCCACCTCCTGGTTGTGGCTGCTGACCTGGATACCCGCCAGGCTGGCCATATCCACCTGCTTGTTGTTGGCCTGGGTAGCCACCCCCCACTGCTCCAGGATAACCGCCTGCACCATAACCTGCAGGGTACCCACCCTGTCAAACATATGCATAATTAGAATTAGACAAATCACTTTTTTAGAGAAGTATCATTCTATTGTGACAGATGTCATATCAGCGCTTATCTCCTGTATGCATACATATATAATCCTTGATTCCTTGTGTTTAATAGCTTGGACTTATGCATAATATAAAATTAATTCTGATGCATTGCAAAGATCGAGACATACAAAAATATCACACTCTGCAGGTCTGCATTATCCTTACCGGTGCGCCTCCAGGATATGCCATTTTGCTTCTACGTAAAAAAGGGACGAGTTATTACGCTATTAAAGAAAACAACAAGACAAATAAATACTATAATATTAACGTAGTAAACAGCTTAAATTATAAATATACTGTTAATTAAGCAGTCAATCAGTGAGTCAGACGAAAAGCACACTTCTTCTTCTTAATTACATTCTTGGAAATTAGCCTGAGGGCTATACATCCACGTACGAAGTAACTTGGTATGTTTGGGTTGGTTGTATCTTGGCTCAGGGTTTAGTAGATAGGGCTTATATTTGGTTGAGGTAATTTGTGGTTAATTAATAGCTTACTATGCACTGTGAAGGGGGACTAATTTACCAACACCTCTTCTGCCAGCTCGGTCCACAGCGGCTACCTGGATATGGAGACCTTTGTTAGAAACAGTAGGACAGACAACCACTCAGTGCATGTATTTGTAATAGGTAAATGAGGTTGTTTAGGTTATGGTTTATATAGGCATTTTAGATTGTATAACAAATGATACAATAGCATCGTTAATATCAGAATTGTTTAAGGACAACAAATTATTGAGATCAAATGGAGCATATTGGTTTAGGTTATTAAGAGTGATAATAAATGGGGCCCTGAGCTGATCTGCAATTGGGCAATGAAAAATCATATGCTGAGGACTAGCTAATGGATTACCACAGTTACAGTTAGAGTTATCAATTATGTTAAATCTGGCCAAGTGAGCAGGACTAAGATTGTGGCCAATTCTAAGTCTGGATAAGGTTGAATGGAAATTCCTACCCTTAAATATACGCTTATATATTGGTTTGTTAGGTAGTGTGCTTTGGATTTGTTGATACCATGAAGGGGGATCCCTTACTAGACTATCCCACTGATTGTTCCATGACATTGTAAACTTGTCTTTGATGTATTGCTTTAAATCACTGACAGGTAATTGGAGGTTGACAATATCACCAGATGTTGCAGCAAGTTTAGCCATCTCATCACATATCTCGTTGCCTAGAATGCCACAGTGGCTCGGAATCCATACAAGTTCAATAATATTACCAACTTTTTGCAATGAAGATATCTTGGTTCTAATGTCGAAGATGAGCCAGTTGGTATTTACCTTAAGAGAGTTTGAAACCAGAGCTTGCAGAACACTTTTTGAGTCGGAGAAAATTGCAGCTGGGCTAATATTGTGGTCCAGGATATGACTTAGAGCTTGTGAAATAGCATATGCTTCAGCTGTAAAAACGCTACATTGAGACGGTAATTTGTAGTTTCTGATTATTCTATCTCTTCTCGTAATAAATGCTGCACCAACAGACTCATTGCATTTAGATCCATCTGTGTAAATATGGTAATGTAGTGGGAAGTTAACTTTTATATACTCTTTGCAAAGTTCATTAGCATAATTGTCAACTTGCCTGGTTTCTTGCGTAACATCAATAAAGTGAGGTGTGATTTCATTAGTGATAATTTCATAATCAGATGAAAAACATGGTTGAATTAATGATGATCTTAATGAAACTTGAAATGAAACAATGTTATTTAAACTTTGCACTAATATTGGAAGTTTTTTATGAGACCAGTATGCTGCAGGCTTGTTGATTTGAGTATTCAGAGCTCTAATACTTTTAAGAATAGATGAGTTTTCATAGTTATGCAATTTGAGGCAGAACATGTCACTGACATATTGAAAGCGTAAAACTAATGGAGGAATAAA
The DNA here is from genome assembly GCA_949825025.1 of Siphlonurus alternatus. Taxonomy (NCBI): domain Eukaryota; kingdom Metazoa; phylum Arthropoda; class Insecta; order Ephemeroptera; family Siphlonuridae; genus Siphlonurus; species Siphlonurus alternatus. The sequence goes on from OX463779.1 coordinate 10,291,300, forward strand.
CGCTTCTGCCTGCAATGCCTGGATAGGCGATGATTTGAATGCACCAAGAATAAGACGTAAGGCCATGTTTTGTACACGGTCTAGTTGTTTTAAAGCTGAGTTACTCGCAGAGCCATAAAGGAAGCATCCATATTCAATCTTAGATCTCACCAAGGATTTGTACATCAAGCTTGCCGTAGCAGGGTCAGCGCCCCACCAGATACTACAAGTGGCTTTTATAGTGTTGAGAGCTCGTAGGCACGAAGAAGTCAATGTAGAGATGTGTTGATTCCAGTTAAGTTTATGATCTAGGGTTAACCCAAGAAATTTTTTAGTGCGGACAAATTTGATTTGGTACTTATCATACTGAATGCTCAGAGTATTTAAATCAGCAGTTCTTTCAGTGTGTCTAGTAAACAAAATAGCTGAACTTTTTTGCGGATTAACATCCAGATGAGACATTTGGAGCCAATATCTAAGAATTTTGATGGCATTCTCAATTGCTTTGATTGCTTGGTTTATTGACTTGTTTCTTACATATATAGCCAAGTCATCCACAAACAGAGAACTTTTTATGACATATGGGAACTCAGCAATCAAACTAACCGTATAGATTAAAAACAACTTGGGGCTTAGAACAGATCCTTGTTGTAGACCTCTATACATTGTTCTTGTAGCATTGACTCCTCGTGTTCCAATTTGATAGATCCTTTTGGTTAGATAGTTTTTAAGAAATTTGCAGATTGAGATAGGTAAACCTAGTGATCTTGCCCTGTCTATAAGGGTAGGGATGTGAACATTGTCGAAAGCAGAGGTTATGTCGAAAAAAGCACAGACAGTATTTTGTTTTTGTCCAAATCCTAATTGAACTTCAGTTACTAATGAAGATAAATTATTTAGACAGCTCATACCTTTTCTGCATCCAGTTAAGTTTTGAGGAAAAGCATCATTGTGTTCCAAGAACCAACATAGACGTCTATCAATTAGCTTCTCGAATAGTTTAGCGACACATGAGGATTGAGCTATTGGACGATACGAAGACGTGAGTCCTTTTTGTTTGCCTGGCTTTAAAACTGGGTTAATGAGGACCTCAAGCCAAGGTTGAGGTATGATTCCAGTTCTCCATACAACATTATATATTTTCAGTAATTCAGACTTCGCTTCACAGGGGAGGTGATTAATCATATTGTAATTAATTTCATCTAGTCCAGGGGCAGAGTTATTAGTTTCACCAAGAGCCAAATAGAGTTCTTCCAAAATGAAGTCAAAATGCAGCTCGTCAATTAAGTTTGGTTCTATATCAAACATGATGAGCTCCTCGGCAGATGGTACATATGGTGGGCACATTGAGGCAGCGTAGTTTTCCATGTTTAACGAAGCACATTGTTCAGGTACAGAGTTCTTGGTGATACCTATACGATAAGCCTTAATTGATTTCCATACCTGACTAACAGGAGTGTTACGATTGAGTGTGGCACAAAATGATCTCCATCCATTCTTTTTTTCTCTTTTATTGGTTTTTGTAGCTAAGGCAGACACTCTGTTAATTTCAATAAGCTTGGCACTTGTCAGGAATTTTCTACCTTCTCTAGTCTTTTGTTTGCGTAGGTTTCTCGCATCGCTACATTTTTGGTTAAACCAATAATTTGCAGGATGGATACGTTTGTTTGGGTTAAACGCAGTCTTACGAGGAATACTAGCTTCAGCTGCAGATTGTATAATATTAATAAAATTGTTGTAGGAGTCATGTATAGAGTTGGATAATTTATAATTTTTAATATTATTATTTATTTCTTCTTGATATTTAACCCAATTAGCTTTGCGGAAGTTCCGTTTATTAAAAGATAATTTATTGAAGTGAGGAACACTCAGAAGTTCAAATTTAGAGATGGTTGGTAAGTGGTCGCTTCCAATACAATCTTCCCATACTTCAAATGAAGCTGTAATACCCAAAGCCGGAGTAATAACAGTTAAATCAATGGCATTAGCATGCTGGTTTGGTTGAGGTATACGGGTAGGGGAGCCGTCATTAAGAAGAATAAGGTTCTCTTGATCTAAAAAATTATACATATCCCTCCCCCTTTTGTTGGAGTCGAAGCACCCCCAAGTGGTATGTCGAGCGTTGAAGTCACCGACCAAGACAAATTCACCAGTAGATAAAGATTTAATATTATGAAGAATGGCAGGAGATAACGTAGTATTGGGCGCTGCATAGACTGCCATAATAGTAAAACTAGTACCCTCAAAATGAACATTGGCTGCCACTACTTCAGGATTATTTGGTGTGTTATTATATTCTATCACTTGAAACTTAATACCTTTTTTGATAAATAATGCCACACCACCTTTACCACTTTGAAATGAATGATGTATAATCTTGTAATGTTTATACCTAGGTGTGTGGTTTGGGATGAGTTTAGTTTCGGTGACAGCACAAATGTGAGTGTTAGATTCGTAAAGAAAGTCTTCAAATGCATGCTTTTTATGACGTAAACCACGAGCGTTCCAGTTTGTGATGATCAGTTCTTTAGTTATCTGTTGTCCTGCCATTTTGATGATTAGAGAAGTGAGATGCAATGAGCTCAGGTAATTGTGCTTTAATGTTGTCTAGTATATTTGTAACTGCTGATTCTATAATGCTTTTTGGGTCTACAATTTTATACACACAGTACACTGCAAAAATTCTTATCTGAAGGGTTGCCACCATTGTAAAGAAAAAAACTATTATTTTTTTTCGAATATATTTTGCATTTGAGTCATAATTTAAGATTTTGAATTGTGAAAGGAAAATTCTTTGATTTTTTTTTCCAATTTCGTGACTTATTGCTTGCTTATTATAATCTTAAATTCTTTCAAATGAAATAAATTCCTAGTTTTTTCTTTTGAAGATTTTTTTAATAGTTGGTAGCACCTAATTATTACTGAAATAAAACACAATCATCTTGCGGAATAGTGTTGTTATTATTTGCAATCTTGCATCAAAAAGTACATTTTTCTGTGTTTATAGCTTTATTTTGCAAAATTATGGCAGAAGATCCACAAGGAAATCTTCAAAACTACAAATTACAGCTGCAACAGGTAAGAATGACAATCTTAAGAAACTAATATGTGGAAATTTGGTTATTTTTCAGAAGCTCGTCCTATTCTGTGCTTGTATGCATATGCATACATGCACTGATACAGGCATAAATATATGACTGTATGCATAATATGGATATGATATTATGCATAATATATTATTATGATACAGTATGCATTACATATGCATACTATATTGTTATGCATATAGTATCATATTATACTGTATACTGTATAATTGTACATCCAGGATCATATGCATACAAAAGGGCTGTCTCACACAGCAGAATCAGATGATTTCGCAGAACATGATAAAAAAAAATTAGAATCTATTCGATCAGGTGTATGACGCGCGCATGCAGCTTTGTTTCTCATTACGTGACATTGTATGTTTCCCATATAGAACCGGTTCTAAATTTTTATCATACAAAGTTATATGATATAATAATAATAATAATAATAATAAAATTAATGCGGCAAATGTGGCTACGCCACGGTGGCTCGCGAAGGGTTTGCTTGTCTCAAAACCCTCTTAAACAACTCATAACTCTCCGCTTCAACAACTTCTGCCTTCAGCAAATTCCACTCTCTTACAGTCCTGTTAATGAAGGAATATTTTCCCACATCACTTCTACTGCCGACAAAATCCAACTTCCAACTGTGATCACTCCTTCCAATGTAAACACCTCTCTTAATACGAGAGCTCAACTCCCTCCAACCCTCACTATTTCTTGTTATTTTATACATAACACCAAGTCTACAATTTCTCCTTCTCTCCTCCAGCAACTCCCACCCTAACTTATCAATCATCGCAGTTACACTCTCAAACTCTTTTCTGACCTCCTTTCCATCTCCCACCAACTTCCATCTTCCCATACGCCCCATAACTCTTCTCGCTGCTCTTCTCTGCACTTTCTCCAACTCCTTCACTCCAACATTCCTGTATGATACCATATATATGTATACGATATACAAAGCACTCAAAGCGGTGTGTGACCCCCCAAACAGTTAACAGTTCTGAGTGCTAATCTTGACGTTTCTACCAGGTGGAAGCTGCTTTGACCACAGACCCTGAAAACCAGGAGCTTCTGAAGTTAAAAGTTGACCTTGAAGAAGTGATCGAGCTTACGAAAGATCTTGTCAAAGCTTATCATGAAGAACTGGAGCAAAAGAAAGCTGAGAGTGGAGGCATGCATACTGTATTCTAAATCCCTTTTATATTTATAAAATGTATGTACAGTTGTCGCCTCGGAAAATTTCCCTTTGCAGTCTTGTTAATCACCATGCTCTGTAAGAATAACACAGGGCATGATGATTAAGAAGGCTGCAAGTGAGAAATTTTCCAAGGCGACGACTGTACTATTTATCTTGTACATTAGGTACTGTAGTGTACACATGATGCACTGCTTGACCCTGAGATAATCGCGAGTTCAAGTAAGTGCAGAAACATGCTGCACAAAAGAGTGAATACTAAAGTGACCCACCAGTGTAATGTAACTAATCTTGCAGCAAACAACATATCATATAATCTCCAAACCATTGTGTACAGTATAACAATATGCAATTATAACTGCATATAATTTTTCAATTGAGAGTTTATAACTGGCCTCGTGAAGAAATTCACTATTATAGTAATTTGTACATATCCTTTCAACTTTCAATCGAAACCGAAGCTCAACTGGAAACTTATGTACCAGTAATTTTCCTCAGATTTTGGTCCCTGCTTAAACGCCATATGTACGTCATTTTTTTGGAAACAAACTATTTCCAAATGTACCGGTAAACTCTCGCTTATAAACATGCAATTAAGTCATTTTTAGGATGAATCAGAATTGGTTCATGTTTTAGAGGCCTTTCTATACCCCTTCCCTTCCCACCTCTTGGGTCTGCCATCACTAGTACCTGCACTAAAACATTACTACATAGCTAGTCGTAGTACCCCACCTAGTAATAGCATAATAATGTGATATCTTGGTTCCATTTAAATGTATAAGTAGCTTAGTGTTATGCATTGAATTGTGAATATACCGGTAGTAATGTACTTCATGCCATCTCTCAACATTAAAGCTCATTAGCTAAAAAAAAAAAATGTTGAGCCCTATCACTTATACCCATATGATTTAATTTTTAGGTTCTGGTAGTAAAGAAAAGGAAGAAGAAGCTCCTAGTAGCCCTGTACAAAGAGACTGGAAGATTGGAGATAGATGCCTTGCTATTTGGACACAAGATGGACTGTAAGTTAAGCCTCTTGGCTGTGGTGAATGTCAATTGACTGGCTGTGCTGCTTGCAGGTACTATGACGCAACAGTTGGTGAGCTGAACTACGAGACTGGAGAGGTGACGGTGCTCTTTGACAGTTATCAGCACTCAGAAGTGACCAAGGTGGAGCTGCTGCGAGACCTAGAGCAGCGGGAGACCATTAAGCGCAAGGCAGCCGAGGGTCTCATGGCGGGCAGCAAAATCAAGTATGTGAACTGTGAAACAGAGCAGGAACATTCGGTAGCTCTGTTGTCAAAAAGTACTGATACTTTTCATTAGTATATTGTATTTCTTTTGCAAATTATCATACTTCAACTTTCAGGTTGTTCTTATATATTTTTAATTACAGTACATTCAGTAACAGTGCTTATTTTTGTACAGTTTACAATACTGTATGTACCACAGTGGAAAAGTAATTTTTGTTTTATATATTTTTAGTTCTGTTCTATCCATTAATGTTACCGTAGCAATTTTATTTTGTGGTTGACAGATTTCCTTTTTTTTTTCTTTTTTTTTTTTAAGCTTAATATCTTACTTTTATTATCACGCTGGCTTGTTTTTTTGTCTGGTGCTCAGAATGGCCTTTGTGAGACTATGGTGTGGTGTCCTGCATCGCAGAGCAGAGGGCTGAAAAATTTCAAAGTAAGCATAACTAGCATTACTAATGTTTGGCAAGGATGCAAACTGACTCGAGCTGGTTTGGCAAGTCTGTTGTGCAGATAAGATGAGCAAGCTGATCTTCGTGTTGGGGGACTGGGCTCCAAGAAGCAACAACTTACGAGGTTTGAAGAACAAGTCTCAAAACACACATGCACAGTATACATTTGGATGAAAGCTCACACAAATCAAACTTTTTGAAGACTTGTGGTAAAATTCTAATAGTAGATAATGTTTCTAGGAAACAGATGGTCCAGAAACAGCGAGACTACCTTAAGAAAAAGAAGCAGAAGAAACAGCAGCGCTTCAAGGAGATTGAGGAGGAGCGAGAGACGGAGAAGAACAAGTGGCTCAACTTTGCTGGCAAAGTGAGTAAAGAGTAAAGCCAACGAATAGTTAACATACTCTGTTCATTTCATTCTAAAATAATATTGTGGTAATATCTGTAATTAGAGCATGAGCGTAAATGAACAAGTTAAGGCGTGGCAATCAAAACATGAACTATCTTATGGTTGTTATCTGCTAACAAATAAAAGAACTGACCTAAAGTGAGAATAGTTAGTTCATGTCCACTTTTGATCACCAAGCCCTCAGTTATTATTGTATTATTTTATTCATTCACATAAAAAGTTATATTTTTATCAGTCAAACAACACTTTGATACAAAGTCTTATTATCATTCTAAGTCAAACTCTGAACTTATTTAAGATACCTTCTTAATAGCTAACTAACAGTGACCTAATTCCTGGTACAATTAAATTTTATAAATACTTCTGTATGTTTCAGTCCACCGTCAAGAAAGGAGTGGTAAAGAAGAGTATATTTGCTTCTCCAGACAATGTGAATGGTCGCGTCGGAATCGGCACGTGTGGGATTGGTGGCAAGCCTATGACAGAGTACACAACTGCAGACAAATGGAAGAAGGGAGTTTAAGTGTGGAGTCAACTCGTTTGTGTGCCTCGTCCGTGTTGTATCCTGGACATTTACCCTCCTCCCTCCACAGTATAAATGTAAGAGAAGTGTGTAAATATCTTTGCAGTGGTATAATGTTCACTGGAATTTTAATTATTGTAATAACATGTACATTATATTTTAGTTCTCACTAGATATAAAATCTGTTTAGATTAGAAACAATTTACTTTTTGATAGTGATTTAGAGTACTTTATAAATCCAGATAATTAAGCAAGTATCCTTAATTAGACCTCTTATAGACAAGTCTCTTAACAATCCAACAAAATTATTAAAAAAAAAAATCTATGATAATCAATGTATCATTGTATTTTAGGAGACTGCAAATTTTAATTGCAGGTAAAATCAAGTGCAATATCAATAAAATGTTAATTGCAATTAAGTAAGTTCGTGTGTAGCTAATAATTAATGCAAATGCAATGCCAACGAATTTTGTTTTTTGATGTACGAATGTATTCTTTACAAAAAGTTTGCTTTAAATTTATATAAAAGTTTCCATGCAGCTATTTCAAAACTGTTAACTGCAAATTTATTTACAATTAGTACAATCTGAGGTCAATTATGTTTTTTTGATAACTGAGATACAAAAGCACTAAAAAAGCAATTATATGTAAAGCATGTGTAGTAATAATATTATTATATATGGCAGCCAGCAAAGTAATTCTTTGTTGCATAAAAACTACCATCTATTGATGCGGTGTAAAAGCCAACAGTAACTTGTGAAACTGTAAAGTGTTATAAATTATGTGTTTAGTGGGACAAATAAATTATTGAACTTTGTAACAATTCTATTTGTTTACTTTTCTGACTTCTTTTACACCATGGCGTAGGCATTAACTTCCCCCCCCCCCCTCCCTTCTTATCCCCACAAGCCCAAATCACCATAATTATATTGTATAATATGTAATCATATAGATAATTAATCTATATGATTTATCGTGGATTTTAGTTTTCTTATTACTAAACTGTTGTCGCGGTGTGCGCGGGAGTGTTGCATATTATATGCATATAATATATAATATGTGTGGCTCCGGCTCATGCAGAGCTCAATAATATTTTGTGTAAAACTATATAAAGATTATTTAAAAAAAATACTAACACACGTTTAGATCGAGTCTTAATTATTAATTGTACAATTACATAAATATTAATTTTATATTTTTAGAAAAAAATATGATTAAATTTTGGCGATTTTTTTTATAACATTGCGGGTTTAAAAATTCACGTAAAATTTATATTCGGTGCGCAACATTGCACCATGCAACTAAAACAATATTAATTATAAATTAAAAATCATTGAAAGCTGCAATAAAAAATTGCAGAGGTCATACACAGTTGACCATGCAACAATATTAGAATTAAGATTAGGATATAGTTGATATTCTGGAAAAATGCTCTTACATATAGTATTAATTATAATTAATTTAAGAGGATAATATATATGTATATCGATTCTTATTTTTTAATTAACTAAAAAATAACAAGTTATTATAGTATAAGAAAATTAAATATACAATATTGCATTAATTAAGAGGCTTATATCGATAGTTTCGTTTATTTTAAGACTTAATTATAATAGTAAATATTATATGAGTGTTTCAACCACGCCATCTGAATATAATCGTTGATTTTACCCGACTTTGTTTTATAAAAAAAAATCACCCAAACTTTAATTTTTGCTCTAATAATATATAATTAATAATTTATTTGTACAAAGAATAAAATTCTACGTGTACGAGTCCCTATGTTTTTAAAATATTATAAATCTTCTACGCCAAGTACAAAACTCTAAAAGTTACCCATGATCACTCATCTCCAATTTGTTGAAACATATATATGGCATATATGGGGGGGGGGGGGGCTAGTTGCAATTGTACAACATGTATCTGTACGTTATATAATATATGCGAGTAAAATTTATTATTGTGATCAAAAGGCAATCAATCAATATAGGTCGATCTCTGCGTCTCTTGACGTTTCACATCGAGATGCTTTATAGAAAATTAGTTGGTTTTTCAAACTTGCGGATATAGCGTCATTTCAATTGATTAATGACCTTCCATGCGACTGCAATGTGCTTTTTAGATGTGCCCTTTCTTACTGAGTTAATTCATATTTATGATATTGCCCACGTATATATATATTGTAGAGAGAGAGAGAGAGCATTTTAAACCCTATAATATTAGCTGTTCTCTTAATCGTTATTTTAATAAATAAATTTAACAACGCGCGACTTTAATAATTAAAATCATAGAATATTTATTTAATTTAAATATGAGTTTTATTAAGAAAGCTATAAAATAATTTATTCACAAAATATATATAATTTGTTAACGTTTTATTCTCCGAAAATATATTATATATATATAATATATAGCATATATATAATATATTATATATATAAAGCTATTTTAGATGAAATTTTTTGGTTTTCATTTCTCAATAGAAGGCAGGCGGTTAAACTATATTTTTAGAAAATAATATATTTAAAAAAATGAAATCGCTCACTCTACTTAAAATTATATATAATAATCTAACATCAGTATAATATATGTATTATAATATTTATTACTTAAAATAGTACACGGAATTAAGTGCATTATATACTGTATTATGATCACATTGCAGCTTTTGAGCCACCTGCTATATATATACAGTATAACAGATCTTAGTTTACCACTAAACAACTCAGTAGACTAGACGGCGCCAGATATATCAGCCAATGAAAAGGCTAGAATGTCAGCTGGCCACCTTTTCATTGGCTGATATATCTGGCGCCGTCAAGTCTACTGAACTGTTTAGTGGTAAACTAACAAGTAAGATCTGTTATACTGTATATATATATATATATATATATATATATATATATATATATATATATATATGACATTATATGCATCCTATATATAAAGTTCTACTAGAAGAGCTTTGAGGCTTTAAAATTTCAAGATAATTTTATTTTGTTGCGTGCATATATATATTGAAATTTGAAATCCTCGGGGGGTACATTATACTGTTGAACAATGACGACAACCGAGTCTCGCGATCAAGAGGACTCCCCGCGAAGCGTATTCCACAGAGTGTCATTCGAAAAGCTTTATGAAGTCGGCTTAAACTGACGGGCATCGTGGCGTGTGCAACTGCTGTTACATCTTGGTGCTGAAGAGTCAATCACATGCATGCAGTGATCATTTAAGGAAATTATAAACGTAAAAAAGTTGAATTTTCACTATAAATATGCAATATGTCCAATAAAAAATTGTGCATATATGATTTTCTTCACCAGAGAAATCATCTCAGTTTATAATTGATGTTCATCGTCGCACACACGAAATTTGATCAATATTATATTAAAGTCGCACCCAAATTGCAGCAATACATTTTTTAACCAATTTATTACAAATAGCTGATTATTTTTATTTCAATATAATATAGGAATTCAATCTTGATGTGTTTTTTTTTCAATCAAGACACTAATTTTTATAAATTCTGTCAATCTGTACATTCTAATTAAAATTATACATTTTAATATTAATTATTATATTTATAATTCATTATTATAAAATTATATAGTTTTAAATGACAAAAAGAACTGCATAATTTTATTTTTTATAAATTAATAAAATATATGATATGATTTCTCGGTATTTGACGACGCGTGCAAAGTATTTCATTAATTTCATTGTCACAGAAACATTGCTCATATAATATATGATTTAATTTTAACATTAAAAAAAATATGAACATGTGCCAAAGTCAACATATAATATAAATATTTTTTATCTCCCTGTAAAAAATATGATATTTTAATAAAATATAAAATAAGAAACTTTGACAGCCGTATTAATTTGAACACAGCTCTAGTTTTTATTTATTCTTTGACTTCAATTTTTTCTTCAGTTTAAAATTGATAGTTTAAATTCTTTATTCATTAGAGTGACAGCTGTCGGGGGTAATTTGTGCGATTGTGGACTACGGCTCGTCAAACTTTTGTGACAGCTCAAAGTTTGTGTCGGGGGTTCCAACCGAGGTAACCCTGTCAAGTGCTGCGCATGTGACGCAAGCTGAATCAAAGTGCTTTGGCTACAAATAGATATATAATAATTATAATATATATTTATGAATTGATGACAATTGTTACTTTAGTATAAGTACAGTACAATTTTTAATAGTTAAAAATGTAATTAGTTGTTACTTAAAAAAATCAGCCACTACGTTATACACGATGGTGCGTAATACAGTATAATTAATATATATCCGTTGACGACGGATAATGTTAAATTATTTTTATGAGGCGTCGTCAACGGATACGTATTAAACACACAGTCCTGTGAACGTAGTGAGCTAGTGAGCGTCTATAAAATACAGTTAGTGTACCGTTCGATGTCAATTAAATAAATAAAATTAATTAATATTTGAATTTTAAATATTCTATAGATTTACATTATAATATGCTTTAATGTATATATAACTTCTGATCCCCTTCGTAATTAAGATAGTAATATAAAATCGAAAATAAATTAAGGACTGGAGTATATTATACATGCATATCACTGAAATAATACGAGGTCATGTTTCAGTAACATCTAACAGCAGGTTATTTGTAGTGACAGTTGTTGCGCACGTATAAACGACTAGCTACGTTGAGGACATATATAAAGCACTTGATATTATATAGCAAGTGGCTAGCGACGGTGTCGACAATAATGGCTGGATTATATTGTTGTGGTCAGGAGTAGCACGCATCACTGGACACAATATTGGTTTCCTTTTTTACATATCACTGATGTGTAATAACAAAGGCACGCGATCGGTCTACAACTCTACAACATAAACCTCCCCATCACTGCTGCTCAACCTGGGGGAAACTTCCAGCAAAGTTACTCGTCTGCAGTGTATGTACTCTGCTTGTATATAAAATATCATAGTGATGATTGAGAGCAATGCTATAGCCACGATTTGCATATACTGCATGCATTTGATAAATACTAGCTCTCTTTTGTGACATAAAAATAATATTTTTCCTCGATACATAATCTGTTATATTTTAAGTGGAATATGATTTAAACAAATGGTGTGGAAAACCTGTTACATGTAAATCAATGATATATTTTTATCTACAATTTTTATTGTTATATACCAGCCAAATGCTACACTTTTCATATATATTCACTTTATTTTTTTAAGTAATATAAATTTTATTGGGATAAAAATTTTAATACAAATAGACACACACGTATATTTTTATATAACATATATTATAATTTTTATATGTATGTAGAATTGTATAGATTTAAAGGGAACAAGGGCCGGCAAGGGAAACGCAAATTTTATGATGTGTGGATAAAAAATGCCACTATAGCTTTGTGACGATGAATCAAAATCATAGCAAATTTTATAAAAATACTTATTATCAAGATACTTCATTGAATGTATTACACATTAATTGAAACCTGTAAAATAGAGTTAATTAACCTTCGATCGTGCAGTGCAGGGGACAGAATGCAATTAGTCCCAGGCAATCAGACCACATTTATACAGACGCCCCGTTATGCTCCATTGTCTTTGAGTGCGTGCGTCCGAGACCGGCCAGGGAATCACCATAAATTTTAGTGATCAATCAATCGCTGCTCAATAGTCAATAGGACCTGCTGTCGCGCTCTCTCAGTCACGTCCCGGGCGCAAACGTGGCTCTTTTAGAAGCAGCAACTTGTTCTCTTCTCATTGACGTATTTGAAGAGGGGTGAGGATTACAACAGATTATTCACTCACTGAAAAATGTAATTTTGACATGATTTATGATTGTAAACCAATAAAATTGTATCAATTTTGATGATGTAACAGATTGTGATGATCTTGCCAAAAATTTTGTGTCAATTCCTCGTCCTCATAAAAATAAATAAAATTATAAAAATTATAAATCGTGAGAAATTAATAATACAATATATGTAATTATCTAATTATATAATAAACGTATACATCTGTATATATAGTATTAAGAATATTAAGTTTTAATTTTTTTTTTTGTCACTAAAGCTAGACTAATCAAAATTAGCATTGAAAAGTATAATAAATAGGAAATTCATGGATAAATAATACATATAATAATAGAAAAATTATTATTTATTGAATAGCATAATAATAGTATAGTGTGTAATGTTTAAATTATTCTACGACATGTTCAATCGAAAATAAATTTGATTTTTCCAACATTAAACTAAATTTATAGTACAATGTGGGCGCGATCAACAAAGGCGCAGATGATTGCGTCGATATATATAGGGGCTCGCTGTGTAAGCATCGAGTCAAGTGGTCATGCAATGGTCAGCACACCCTTGCAGGGCGGGAGTCCCCGAGGGGCGATTGCCTCTTGGCGCGGGTCAGCGAGTTCCCATCTGGTCAGTTGTCCAGCTGGCAGCTTTACGAGCTCGTCTGATCAAGTTCAACTACAGCATATCGTAAAGATGACAGACCAAGATGACCCAAACAAAACCTTAGTACAATCAACGTCATCATCGAATATCATTACGGCAAGTTACGGCGTTTTATTATGACTTTAATATGTACATATATAAGCACATGCAGAAAAAAGAGAACATTGTTGAAGTATTAAGTATAATAAAAATAATAAAAATATTGTTGAGAGCAACACTGTCACGTATTGCCTTATTATTGCATGCTGTTTCACGAGCATAATTACGTATATATACTTCTGCACTGCATAATATAATGGATTAGAATATTTTTGTATTGATATTAAATGAAAAAAAAATTGATTTAATGTTTAAGTATAGCTGATATTATTGAAAATACAATGCTGCATGATACAACTTTTCCAACCATCGTCGCCTGAGAACTGAATTCAATTTTTATTAAAATAAATTTGGTAAAAATATACAAATATGGCATACGAGTTCGTTTCTGTGCTGCATATAAACACTATATATATATATATATTATATAACAATTAAGTTCTTATATATACGTGCAGTACATGATGTGTATAGCATAAATCAAGTACGTAGGTTTTGGTACGCATGTAATTATATTAATGTCAATTTTATGTATATATATAAAAAAAAAACTAGCACTTTTATAAAATTTTAATGATCTCATGTCTTCATATATAGAGCATATTGCTATTTTTTTTAAGTAAAATAAGAGCGCGTACGTGGAGACCAATGCATTTTATAATACATAAATAAAATTATATCGCCCTCCCCCTTAATTTTCCGTAGATCCTCACTTGCATGGTCATAATACTTAATTACGGGTATTTATAAAACTCAATGGCCGCTATGCCGCTATCTATATAATAATACCCAATTGTTTATTCTGCTTAATCCTCAAAAGTTTCTATTTCCATCGTTTCGTTTGAAAAACCTTATATTTTATATTTTTATTATATTATATTTATTACAATACTGTATATATATATATATATATATATATATATATATATATATATATATATATATATATATATATATATATATATCTATGTGGCAATCAGGCCAATCAGACCAGCACTGCTACAACATATACTATGTAATATTACGCATTAGACTGCAGTAGCAATTATCTTGTCGCTTCTTTTCATGAACCAACATAAAAATATTCTTCAGTCCTCTACTTCGGTCACGTGTCATTATATGACGTCATCAAACTGGGGTTGCTTTCAAACTTCCTTTATATTCCAACCCTCGTTATCGTATAGTGACACGCGACTGCCTTATGCACGTCTTATTACGTCACTCTGATCAAAAAGCCTGGGATTTTTTTTTATCTATGTGTTATATATAAAATAAAATTACTTCCTGTACTCGCTATTAAAAGTGAACTCAAACACTGCACGCTTTAAGACACGTGCTTGTGTACGTATTGCACTATCAAATGTACGGTCACGTGTCATGGTGAAGTTCGGAGTATGCTGAAGCTCCGCCCACCTCTCTAAGCACGTGTCATCTTGAGATGGTCAGGGTACAGAGGAGGATGGTTGGTATAAAGCACTGAAATCATAGAAACAAAAGTCAGTACAGAAGCGGGAGACAGACGAGGATAATATGGACCCTGCATGCATTCTTGTCGTGGTGTCAAAATTTTATATGTAACGAGTGGTGTATAATATATTTAACATAGTGAGTGCGTATTTGTCAAGAAACAAAACACAGATTCAAGATCTTAAAAAAAACTAATTAAGTGAATTTAATATATATAAGTGTCGAATCTATCATAATATTCTAACTAATGCACTAAATTTAAATTAAATAATTATAAAACGTTTTATTTGTCAATTAACTTCTGTTGATTTTAGAAACAAATTTTTATAAATATAATAATAAATAAATCAAATAAATGTAAGTAAAATTTATGAGAATAAAATAAACAGTTTGAATAAAAAATGTAAAAAATGATTTTATAATGTTACTTTATATAATAAACCATGATGTGCATGAGTTTTTTACTCTGCAATAAGTAATTAATTATTTGTTATAATTTTTAAGCTCCAGCATTTGAAAGGCGTATTTATATTATGCATTATAATCATATTAACGATATATATCGAGTTATGACTTTCTTTTTATTTTATACATGCAGATCAAATCATTTTTCAAATCGTTGCGACGCTGCACAGTGGCGCCGGCCAGCGCAGCAAGCGCCGTCGCAAAAAAACGCTATAACAAGGCACAATTATGTAAATTTCCGTCAATCACCTGTTACATCATGACAAAATCAAAACTTGTTCGGAGGTGAAAACATTGGTACTAGTAAAAAAAGTGCAATGAAGTTTATGAAGTACATTATAAAATGTGAAATTTCTTAGCTTATTCTCCATCCATGACAAACTTTACATTTAATAGAAATAAATAAATTATCGTAACATTTCATTAAAATACAGTCATTCTATATAACATAACTGCATGCTATTTTAGCAAACATTTATAAAATTCTAAATATATAGTTAATTGAGATTTCGATTTTGTAAAAAAATTGCAAATATTAAATTTAAATATAAAATGTTAGCTTGATTACATGCACTCGCTCGCATACTGTAAAAGTATAACTGAATGATATTATACGGTGCAACCGATACCGATATATTATATATTTATGCAGTAAAAATATACAAAGGCTTTACAGCCCATGTAGCATATTATATGATATTATACATACAAATATATCATAATATATATACAAGGCGTGTGGTTTGATATTTTTAAACGTATCCTTCTCGCATTTTTGAAAATTTAAAAGTATTATACCTTTTAAAAGATTTGAATTTTGATTAATTATATTGTAGTTGCGTTGTGGCAGGATCACACTTTATTGTTTATTCATGCATCAGTATATATATATATATATATATATATATATATATATATATATATATATAATTCAAAATGCTCATTGTATTTAATAATTTTGGTTATAATATGATATTTGTTATTATAATAAGATGCAAATAATACAGTTTTGAATTTACATAACAAAGCCTACAGTCAACAAATTGAAAGGTCAATAGGTCTGTTCGTATTAAATACACAATCAGAATGAATCAATTTTTATTGATGAACCTTATGTTTCGTGATGTACATAAGGTTCATCAATGAAAATCGATTCTTTCTGATTTTGTATTTACAAACAAAGCAAAAAATTGTAAAAAAAAAAAAAAAAAAAATCTTACAATGTCATTCAATTTTATTTTTTTCTCTACATTATACGAGTTCTATTGAGATTTTAGTATCATGTAATTAAAATTATATGTATCTATTTTTCCTCAAGATTATATTTTTTTATATTGTGCGAGTTTATAATTTTTATAAATATTCATTCTTTGTCACACTTTCTTGACTTTCTTCCCAATCGCTATAATAGAATTCTTTTGAATAAATGTATACATACGTAGTTATGTACGTAGTTACCATTGTTAGATCGTATTCAATGATCATTATTATCAGATTTCGTATAATCTACGACGTTCCCTCAGTTTCCTGGGATTATGACGTATGTCCGTAATAATCTGCGTGGATTCTGGAATACGCTGACGTGCGGTGACGAAACGTGTGACGTATCGGAGCCGTCGACGACGGAGCGGACAATCGGAACGCATATTTCATGCAGCTTGCTAAGCATAATCTGCATAATATTATAGTTTATGTTTATATTAAGTATATTAACTATATATTGCTTTAACATAATATCTAGCTTAAACTAATTAAACCATTCCGTAATTATCACTATAATATAATACACATTATATATATTTATTCATATATGAGTATATTATATTATAATTAAGCCATAATTAATATATACAATTGAAAATGAATAAATATATTAGCCTATAATATATATGCACCAGTCTCAATCGCGTTTCAGCTAATATAATATGCTAATAGATAGCTGTATATTATAGCAATCTTAGCTCTCTATATGTATATCTGCTATATAATATATATATATATATATATATATATATATATATATATATATATATATATATATATATATTATAGTGTCGGCGCCTTGAAACTGTTTTGCCCGTACCAGAATGGTATTGGGTGCCTTTTTAAGCAATATATAATATATATACAGTATATATATATTATATACTGTATATACTGTATACTGTATGTTGTAATGGGTAATATAATATATTAGGTGGTGGCCCGCACCTTCCAGCGGGATCAAGCAGGAGAAACTCTTGTTTTCTGAGCAAAAGTGGTTTTAAAAAGTGGTGACAGCTAGAGATTATTATAATATATATTGTTATTATTTCTTTAGTTTAAATTGAAGCTGCAAAAAAACAAAAAAAAAACTTTCTTTTTACCATAAATATTTTTTTACTCTGTAATAAAATAACCATGCAATAGTTATATTTTATATATTTATGCAGTTGCTTGTATTATATAGGAATGATAAAATAGTTTAACATTATATATAATATATATATAATATATATATTATATATAAATATAATAGTTTAATTGTTATATTATAATATGTATACCAAATTAATTGTACTTTTGTTGGAATAAAACATATAATACATTATTTATTTATTTATTTATTTATTTATTTATTTATTTATTTATTTATTTATTTATTTATTTATTTATTTATTTATTTATTTATTTATTTATTTATTTATTTATTTATTTATTTATTTATTTATTTATTTATTTAATATATTTATATTTCATAGCAATGACGCCAATGACAGCATAAGTAATATTGCCGCGCAATATTATATAAATAAGGAAATAAATTAGTATAATACACTAATCATCAAATCAATTTTAAAAACAATTTAAAATGACTATTATTTAGTACATACTCCTGTACGTATGTCATGAGTCACTCATCAATATGAGCGCAACGGACTTGTTCGCCCCGTCTAGCGATTGTCTGCGCAGTCTGCTCGCGCACTCGAGGAGAGAGGAGGGGAAAGAAGGTGGGAGGCAGTCTGCGAGGCTGGTTTGATAACTTGCCACGCGTCGACTGATTGCGCAAATTATATAACGTGTTTTTTCCTTCTCTCTTCAACCGGCCTGTTGGTCTAGGGGTATGATTCCTGCTTTGGGTGCAGGAGGTCCCGGGTTCAAATCCCGGACAGGCCCGTTTTTTTAACGTATTTTACCAATTTGATTCATTTAGTAATACATCGTTTTTAAAAAGGATGAAGTTTACTCTAGTAATACCTTATAAATATTAGCTGATGTTTTATCATAATAATTTGAATGGATAAAAATTAATTTATGGAAGATATTATTACGTAAATCCAGAATCTTTTTAAATTTAATAATGAATTGCTGTCTTGTATTAATTATACATTAAAAAAATAAATCAAAATATGAGGTATAGTACTAATAGTACAATATATTATTATATATATTATACAGTGTAATATATTGAATGTATATAATATATAATTTAATTTGTTTTAAATATATGTTAATAATTAACTGTTAATGAAAAATGTAAATTTTAATTAGTTTTTGTACTGTATTATTCAATAAAAAATTAAATAAATTTTTTATGCATTGTATATATTAATTCATGATAAATGAAATCGTATAATAAAATCATGATGTTCCATCCACTTTCTTATATAGTGTTTGCCTGGTGCGCTTGAGTTTATAATATATAGCTATAATAAGTGCAAGTGCCTTATTTATTCCATTATTCATTGTTTATTTTTTTTATTTTCTTCATTTTTTAACACCTATAATACTACTGATTGACTGCATATATGTGTATTATAAACTGCATGCGTGTTGAAATTACTTATCCTGTAACGTGTATACGGTTGCTATATAAAAATAACTAATACACTTGAATTTGAAGCATTTATACAGTATAGATGCCCTGTTGTTATTAATGATTTATATGTTTTTATATTTTTTTAAATTAAAATATCTGAAGTGACAATTGATACTTGATATTTTCTTTTTAAATTCTTGAAATTTCATAATTTCGTCATAACATTATTAATTGCCGGTTTAGCTGACGCTCGATCAAGCCGCCACAAAGTCGCACCTTGATTATGCGCGAGTCAGTGATCTTGTGGGAGGGGTGTGAGGGTGGCTCGCCCCGGGTTCCCACGTATCCCCCTTCCCTGGGAACGTGCCGCCGTAATGCTTTCCCACGCGCACGGCACGAGCCCCCACCCCTCCTCCACCCCCGACACTTGTTTGCCGATCTCTCAGAGAGCCACCGGTCGCCCTTGCATGCTATTCTCCCAATAAACATTAATCTGATTGCTTCCTTTTACCACACTGCAATTAACTTAATTATATATATAATAAAAGTTTTAGTTATTAATTTTATATGAAAAACACTTTATTTATTAATCACAATCGAATGACAGCTTGTTTTTATTGTTTCTGCATGTCTATTCTTAAAATTTGGTTATATAAATTATAATTGTTGTCTTTCACAAACTAAAATGTTTCAGTGCATGGAATCAAATAATTAAGTCTCATGGACGGTCGATCGTGCTAAAACAAAAAATAAAAAGAACTGATTTCGAGCAAATTCGAGCTCTCACGAATATTATAAATCGTATTCGGCAGTCGGCACATGAGCCATATAGCTGCACATATTATAATGGGTAAAATTATCGATTGAATTTATTTTTATCCAAGAAATTTCTAAGAAACATCACACTTGCCAATAATTCTGAATTAAATTTTATTTTATACATTTAACTCAACCATATAATAAGATTATATTAATAGTCTCATTTTTATTGTAAGACAAAAATCTACAACATCGTATCAACATTTATTTTATAAAGAGTTTAAAGTTTCAAACACGCATCAGCAATGATTCAATCAATCTGTTAATTAAAACAGTTAATTAAATGGTAATGAAGTTATAAGTTACTCCCCCCTCTCCATCACATTTTATGTTATTTTCTTTATAATTTTACATTCAGGATGTATTGTATAGCATTTCATTAATTTGATTATATATTTGATTAACATAATTATAGTGTAAATATTATACTGTACTTAGAGACCAGACAAACGTAAGATTGCTCTGTCTCTCTCTCTCTCTGCAAAAATTCTTATTCGAAATTCAAAAGAAACCCTACGTACGATTACATGTATCATGTATTATGCATGCACGTATTAGCCCCCCTCCCCCCCCCCCCCTTGCCTTGTTTTCCCGATGCATGTAACTTCCATGCACTCCTGCAGATATTACATACTTGCAGAAATGTAACGGAAATGTAACACAAATGTTTCAGTTTTGGCGCAATGTACTGATGCAGCGAGTGCATCGTTATAACTTATATTATATATAATGAATATTTCTCTTGAAATTTTTTGCTTCTTGGTTCTTGGGGCTCTGAATGAATTTCAAAAATTCCATTCCAGGTTTAACAATAACTTATTTTTTTTAGATTTGTTTGTTTAATATAATAGGGACTATAAAAGCAGCGCAGACCAATTTTTGTTACTTCATTCTAATTCTTAGATTCCATTGAAATATATATAAAATAAATTTGCTTGATTTATTTTTTTTATAGTTTTTTACTAATATACTATAATAAATTATATTATATAATTATTAATTATTCTTTTAACTTCTTATGAATCATATAATATGTATATGTTTCTCGTTTCTCGTTTTTTTTTTTTAAATTCTTCACCTTGTATAATAAGTATATACATACGCAGTTACGTACACATACATGTATATAGATTATTATATATATATATATATATATATATATTGTAAAAAAAATATTATGCAGAGTTGTTAATTTTACCACCATGCAGTCAATTAATTCAGCTAGTTTTAATACCAGTCCATCGTAGTTAGGCATCATTTTATTTTTAATTTCGCAAATGATCGAAGGGTTCAATTTGTAACAAAATAAACTGAGAATGAATTCCTTAAAACTTGTATTTTTCCACACTTCAAAAGTGTTGGAACTCCATTTAATTACGTTTAATTTTTATGTCAATATTTATCAATTAATTAAAATGAATGCACGTTATAAACTTGTTAATGCTGGCTTGATTTTTAATATTTTTACTCCTTAGAATATTTGTATTTTGAGAGTGAAATTAAATTGAATTCAAAACTTTTGTACTGAAGTGAGAAGTCGTTGCACTGCAGTTTCATTTCCTTGCATGTTATAGCGAACCAAAGATATATTAAGGGACACTTTTAGTTTAAAATTTATATAAAATTATATATTACGTGCATATTATTACATCAAAATTAGACGGGACTTTCAACGTTAATAAAGTTATCACAACTGCATGTTATCAAACGATGAGATGAACAGATAAGAAAGGTATCATCGAATTCAAATAAGAAATCAAGGTCCTAACACAATTAATACAATACTGTGAGGTGACGGCACTATGGGTTGTTTTTATTTCTTTCTTTTAATAAATATACTAAAATGCTTGTCCAATTAATATTTTCAAATTATAACTAAATTCTTCTATTTTTAATTTACATGAATTTTAGTATAAAATAACATGATTTTTAAAAGAACTCTTTGCATAAAATTATAGAAACATTGCAATATTTATATGGGTTTAATTGTTATATTTAAAGTTTAATAATTGTGTAATTTAAATTAAGAAGAAAACTTTAATTTTGCTGCAACACAAGAGCATCAAATTAATAAAATCCTAATTATAAACATACACAATAATAATAATTCGAATATTTAATCCGGGATATGAGATGTTATATATATCATATTATAAGCATCATAATATATAGATCAATACAAAAAGGACCGTGGGATCGCATATTCTCCGTTTCGGCGTGACGTCACACTGCTTTTTGTGCCACACATCTGTCCCCGTCCCCAGGCACCTGGTGAGATCACCCGCCCCCTGCCCGCTATATAAAGCGCGCGGCCTGCCAGCACACCGCACTCAACACGTGGTCTCTCTCGGAGCCTCTCGCTCGTCGGCACCATGGCGGCCCAGCTCGCTCCAGACAACGCCAAGATGAGCACGCCCATCAAGAGATGGTTATTGGTGAGTTTAAAATATTTATGTATTATATATATATCAGTAATTCAACATAAAATGTAATATCATTCTCAATTTCGGTCAGGAAAAAATTCGCCTTAATCAAGTACCAGGAGCTAGAACTCATTTTAAACTTCAAATTTACAATAAAGTATATAATATTAAATATTTTTTATATTCTAGGAGAATCTGGAGAATGATAGAACCTGATGTCTCTTTTTGCCAAATAATTATTAACGATTTATAATGTATATAATTATAATGTATACGAGTTCAATAATTATTAATGTTAAGCAGTTGTTTGCTAGAATATCAGTTATGCTAGAATGAATGTAATTTACTGAAAGATGCGATAATCATTAAATTGATTCATTTTTTTAAATTTAATGTTTGAAATGGATGGAGGATTAAATGCTAAGAAATGTCACATTTTATGTACTTCATAAACTTCATAAACTTCATTAACAGATTAACAAGTGTTAATTTTGTCATGACGTTATAACAGGTGATTGACGGAAATGTGTGCCTTGTTATAGCGGTTGCGACGGCGCTTGCTGCTGGCCGGCGCCTCTGTGCAGCGTCGCGACGCCGGCGCCACAACCGAGCTGCAGCTGATGACATCACGTCCCAGCTGTTGCACCCTCGTCTCGTGGCTCGAGGTCGAAGACAACATCCTCAACGAACACCTGGAGTCCAAGATGGCGGCAAGCAAACTGTGACAATCCTGGCTTGAAAACAACGACTATTCCTTGTATATAGAGCTACACCCCATTTCCCTCTCTGTACGATATAATACGTAAGCTATACCAGCGTCCACTGCCAATCAGAGGTTTTATACGTCATTGAATAGTGCTATTTTGACACCATTCAATTTCATTTACTTTAAATATTGTATTATTAAATTAATCAAAGTAACTTATTTTATTTTATTTATATCAAATATTTTATTCTACATATTTTATTTTTATTGACTGTGTATTATATATGTCATATTTTAATATTTGTAATAATTTTATTTTTGTCATATAGTCAGCTTGCTTTAAAAATTAAAAAAAGAAAATCTTGAAATCATTAATTTATTTTAATTGTCGTGAACCACCATTTGTGTCTCTATTAATTTATCAGTACTGATTCATTGTTTATATATATTTCTGTTCAACTTTATTTATATTTTATGATAAAGATACATTAATGACTGCATGGCTGTGATTCTAATTGTGCCTGATTTCTTTCTTTTTGCTAATATATATGTATGCATGCCTTAGACTTAGGCTTATTCCAAAACGTGCCTTATGTATATATATATACGATGATGTCCAGAACAAAATGGCGTTAGTAACATTGAAATTAGAAATATCCTGATTTTATATTCACTCTTAATGGAAAATATGGAAATTTCAACGCTTTAAAATTCCATTCAACATTGATACAAAATATGTTTCCAGCAGAGTTTCAATTGTTGAACTTAAAAATAACAAATACTATTGTTTGGGCCTTGTATATAATTATGACTAAAGTTGTTTATAATTATTGTATTGATGAAATGTACATAATTTAATATAATTTTGTAAATTGAATAAAAAAGAAATTCTTAATTAATATCTTTTGTCTTCTCTTTTATCGTTTAGCGCCTGACAAGCAGCAAACTTTTTGAGCTGCGGTGCATAGCAGTTTGCATAAGCAACAGCGCGAAGGCGCAGCCACCATTCACCAAATTAATTTTTAATCAACAACACCTCCTGCTCTAGCTAATACTCTTCGAGAGATATTAACATTATTTTAATATTTATTTATTACCAAGTTATGCTAAAATTTGTTTCATAATATTTTGCTGAATATATAAAATGCTTTTGAATTAATGTTAATATATTACAAAAAATATAAATATATTCTTTATAGTTTATAGTCTTTTAAAGGAACCAATATAGAATAAAATGCATGTGGTTATTTAAAAAAATATATCTTTGGGGTTGAAAGTAACAGTTTTACAATAATTAATAATTAATTACAATAATTGAATTATTATTATGTTAGGTTTTCTTGTGTACCCAAAATATGATAGTATATATTGTAATAGTCAGTATCATAAAATATATATGGTCAAATTTTCGAATTTCTAAAAAAAAATTATAAATTATTTAAAATCAATATTTCTTAGTAATTAATAAATAATTATCTAATATATAAAGGGTAAATTTAATCAAAATATTAATCATTCGAAAAAAATCAATTTAAACTGCACTCTCAGGTGTCATATAGATGTGTCATCATGCATAACTATAATTTGAATATGAAATACAGGAGAGTTAAACCGTACGCTATTCAATTAAAATTAAATTAATAAAACAATAATAAAATTAAAATTTAACGTATTTCATATAGATGTCCAATAGATTTTTTATTTTATTTTTTCAATAATGTGGTCTGTAAAATACATGTCTGAATATATTATAGATCAAACTTGCAAGATTCTGTGTAATTCTCTAGCTAAGCAAATACAAACATTTAATTGTTATTTTTTTTTTCTAATATTGATCTATAATCTGTATAGTATATATTATAATATATTAATAATAAAATATATAGAAGTTTAGAAAAAACTTTCAGAGACTTATAGTGTGATATCTGCAAGGTGTGTTTGAATAGAACCCATTTATTCTCGACAGATACCTTGCACGATCTGAAGTGCGATAATCCGTAGTTGTCATTCCCCCTGGTACGCGGCGTCTACCCCCGCCCCGCCCCCTCGTGACGTCACAGTGAGGCCGGCCAGGCTAACAGGGGCAGACCAGAGGGTAGGCAGGGAGGGCTGCCGTGGGAACGCGGGAGTCGGTCGAGTCCCACAGCGCACGGCCGCGATGAGGAGGGGGAGGGAGGGTGGGGGTGGCACGCGACACTCGCATGCACTCCCACCCGCAGCAACAAACAGGTTCAATCGCTGCCTGCGTCAACAAACACCCTCGCAATGGAAATGTATCCAGCAAACACGGGCCAGCTGGTGTTCTAAGAGCACTCCACAAGGAATTAATGCATTTCAATTGTAATTGCGAGAAATGAAATTATGACGAATTATAATAATAATAAGCAAATAACATGTTCACAAAATGTGCCAATTACAATGATCAAATTTATTTTAAATTTTATTTTGAATTTGATGAAGACGCATTTTTTTTTTTAAATTCAATTTGCCCATGAAATTAGGAACTATACTTAACTAAAAACAAGATAATACGAGTATTAAAAAATGTTTAATTAATATTGGACAACTTGTAGTTTCATAATGCCATTTTTTTCAGTTTTTTTTAACCCAATAAGACCCTCAAAAATCGAGAGGATGAATATTATGCACTATTTCTGTGATAATGCAATAAGAAATTACAAAAGAAAAATGGAAAGACGCTATGACGTCATAGTCATGCAAAGTCTTTCCCTATGTTTGCGTGTTAAATATTTGCATGACTGTAACGTCACAACGTTTTGAAGCTCTATATTTTTAAGGTGCAAAAACTCTGAAAATATTTAACAATACATAACTCAAGGTGCTCTATTCAAATAAGCAACACAAATTTTATGCAGGTTAATTGTTCATTGTATAATAATGTAACACTAATGTGCGATAATAAAAAATTAGAAGAAAAGAAAAAAAATGCCATGGTCATGCAAATACAGTATATTATTTATATAAGGCAACGATGATGATATGATGATAAAGGCATTTTTTTTCTAATTAATTTTTAATTTGATGCGTAATTTATTTGAGACACATATTTTCCTTTTTTTCCGACTTCAAAATTCATGTACAGTACATAATATACTAAATATTATTACTTTTTGAAGCGAAATTTAAAATTTAAATAATTATTAAAAATAAAAAATGTTGCATCGTGTGTAAACTGCAGTGCTGTGTATAATAAATTACTCGGAAACGTGGAAACACGAAGGGCAGCTGTCGCACTGGACACCTTTTGAGTGTTGGCAAGGCGATCAGTTGGGAGTGGTCATCTCGTCGACATTATCGCAACAACCATTGTTGTTACGTGAAAGGGGTGTATAGGCCTATGTCATCGCAACCGACGCTTGAGCGAGTTTAAGCCCGTCTGACTCATTGAGGTCACGTGACCTCACAGGATTTCACCGCAAAATCTTTCTTTCACGTGAAACTTTTTGTCTGCTCTGTAGATCTGTGTTAACAGACACAATAATAATTTGCACTTATGCTTATATGCAAATTAGTGTATGTAGCAAATGTATAGAAAATATTATGCAAATTTTTCTTTTTACAAAATAAAAACGGTATAAAAGGACCACTGAAACTTATATTATACTAAATATTTTTTTAAGCATGCAAGTATAATAAAGTTGTAATTGTTATGTACCACAGAATAATGAGCTTGGAAAGTTTGACTCATTTTAACTATTTTAAGTCTTGAGGGAACTAAAAATAAATATTCAATAGAAAATGTACATAGAAAAAATAATGAAAACCGAAAACCTCATAGATGTATAATTACTACATATAGAACATCTCATTTCAACGCGAGAGTGACAATAATAAATTACCTTAGTTTTCAGAATATAGGCAACTTTAATACTTTTAGTAAGTCGACCATATGTATAACATACGGATTCATTGGAATAATTTTTAAAAAAAATAATAATGCTGGTATATAAGTATTATAACCACTGAACTATATACTATAACTTATAACAGCCATAGAGACAAAATTCATGCTCCTCATTACCACGTCACATTTAATTATATATAATGTAGTTTTCGTCGTGTATATGTTCGGAGTTCGCCTATGAGGAGAGTTGTTATGCAAACTGTGTATCTATACCATACAAATTTTGTTATTGTAGTATATACAGTACATACATAACTGAATTTTAAAGAAGTAGAATTATTCCAGCAACGCCAAAATTCATAATTCCAAATGTGAAAAAAGTCGGGTCCATGAAGAGTCGGAAAGTTTAAGTATTTTTTAAAAATAGTTTTGTTGCTAAAATAAAAAGTACAGTTCTACCAAAGCCAGAAGCCTTATGGGTAGGTACTGATTTATACAATTTCAATTATATAATAGGTCTGTTCGTAAACTCTGCCTAGTCCAATCAACTTTATGCACTTGGACATAAGGTCGATCGGGTGCATATTTTGACGTGATCCAGAGATTCGGTTATGAAGCCTATGATCGAATAAAGCAATAAAGTCAATAAAGCTGTGACTGAATCTATTATAATTTTCTAATGTATGATTGTACAGTCAGGACCACCTGTTTTATACAGAGGGTCCTGGTACAGTCGTCGTCTTTGAAAAGTTTCCTTTGCAGCCTTGCATGTTAATCTCGCTATATGCTCTGTGTGTAATGCGGTGATAAACAACGCTGCAAAAAGGTAATTTTCAGAGGCGAAGAGTGCACTTATAGGGAAAAAAACTAATATGATGAACTTGTTAATTAAAATTGTGCTGAATAATACCCATCTATATTACAAAATTAGTATAAATTACTTTGATAAAAATTGTGAGAAGTTAATAATGTTTATCAGATTTATAAACTCAGTAGGTGTTATAACTTTTTTTTTTTTTTTTTTTACTTTTTGTATTACTCTTCATTATAATATACTGCAATATACTTAATAATATATTATTATATATGTATATCATAATTCATAATGATAAACATTATCACTATATAATGTCACTATGTCTCAATTCCGGAAGACCTATAGATTACTAAAATTATTTAAGAGACAAAACAGTACTGTTAATGATGCGTTTAAAGTAGAGTGAGCGATTGCATTTTTTTTAATATTTTATTTTCTAAAAATAGTTTAAGCTGCCCTCTATTGATAAATGAAAACCGAAAAATTCCATCTCAAATAATTTCACCACAAAAAATTTCCAAAGTTGGTGTTTCGGAGCCTTTGACGTGCAGCCTTATGGAACATAAAACCGCGTTTTACTCCAACATTTTCTGAACTATGCTACCGTTTAAAATATACCTACGTAATCTATGATGAATTCTTTAATGGATTTTTAAATAAAAGATTTTTTTTACGGAGCCGTTTTTTCGGAAAAAAATCTTTAAGTTTTTGCGGGTTAATTCCCAATAAGGATTTTCATGATTTTTTTCCAAGAAAACGACCCCGTAAATTTTTTTTTTATTTGAAAATTCATTAAAGAATTCATCATAGATTACTTAAGTATTTTTTAAATGGTACCATAGTTCAGAAAAAGTTGGAGTAAAACGCGGTTTTATGTTCCATAAGGCTGCACGTTAAAGGCCTCCGAAACACCAACTCTGGGAATTTTTTGTGGTGAAACTATTTGAGATGGAATTTTTTGGTTTTCATTTCTCAATAGAGGGCAGCTTAAACTATTTTTAAAAAATAAAATATTAAAAAAAAATGGACTCGCTCACTCTACTTTAAATATTAATTAATTTAAATTTTTTTTTTGGTAAAAGGTTGTTACAAAAAAACTGACATATTTAAGACGTAACGTGTTTTTCTTTATTTTTTGTCACAAAGACATTTAAAAAAAAAACTGTGTTTGAGATCACACCAAGATATTTACACATTTTATTAAGGTCAAAGGCATTCAGTGAAGGCACTTTTACAACTAACATGTTGCGAGAAAGCCACTGTGCAGAGGGCTATAAATATTATAGATAATACTATCTAATAGAATATCAAAATAATTAAATTTATACATTTTTTAAGTAAATAATTATTACGTAAAACAAACTATATATATGAAAATATATTGACTAGAAAGGTTTATTTGTTATCAAAATTGATTTAATATCAGGAACATTCAATTTAAGAAATCCATTGCATTATACTCCACAAAATATTTAAACGAGTTTAATTTTGATTTTAGAAAAAATGAAAATCGCTTTTCTCCCCTGTTAAAAATATCTAAGATTACATTTCAATTGTGTATTTAATAAATACAATCGAATAAATCAGTTACAAAAATATGCCCAGAGTATGTATGTATGTAGAATTATTTTTTTCACTGGATTTGAAGTAATTTGAGATAATACTGTACTTCATATTACATTTAGGAACGTTTTATTCAAAAAATATGTTTTAAATTAATAAATTAAGACTATAAATATTTATACATTAATTTGTGCATTATAATAATAAATTATTGATATGATTTTATTTTTAATTGAATGGAGTAATTAGATTGTCCATTAATTAATTTAGCTTCTAAGGTATTATCATCAGTACGCGACCTCCGCCCCCCATGGCCGGTACGGCTTCATCTGTCCACCACTAGGGCTAAAAGGACTCGATCCCAGTCCTTGGAAGGACGAAGGTGTGGAGTACTGGTACTGCGAGGACCCAGAGGGGGTGGACGGAGCCTGCGAGTTGGGGGTAGCACCGGGGGGCGAGACGTCACTGTTATAGTGGATGGGTTCGAGCGCCGAGGCGTGTCCAGCCAGTAGAGGGGGAGGACCCAAAGTGGAGCCGGAGTTGGACGTCGGCGTGTATGGGCTGTAACATAATAATAATAACATTAGATACTGAGTTTTGTAGTAAAAGAGCTGGTGAAATCTCTGATTTTGCTTTATTCTCCAACTATCTTTGGTATCAGACACGATTGTAATAAGGTTAAATAAATTTAAGCAATAATGAATGCATGCTCTCTATTTTGTCTTTGTTTTACCAGCACTCACCTCTGCGTGAAGGCCGAGGGGGTGCCCGGCCACACGGAAGCCGCCGCGGCCGCCGCCTGCTTGGTGGCGATCTCCCGCTGGGCCGCAAAGCACTGCAGGTGGGACATTAGGCGCAGACGCAGTGGGTCCTGCACGTCCATGCCCTCGACCGTGACCAGGTAGCGCGCAACCTCAGCCGCGCACTCGCGGAACCCGAGACCGTGGTAGTCCATAGCCACCTTGTGAGGCTCGTAGGCCAGCGCGTCCAGACCTGCGCAAAACATGATGGACAGTGAGATAGGGACGAGATATTTTTTGTGTAAACTTGCTATTTACTAATTTATTACCCATGATATTAACATTGGTAAAAATAATTTAATGTAACATTAATCGTAAAATTATATTATATAATTATTTTCTTATTCAGCCATGGAATTTTGCATTTAATAATTAAAAATACTTATAATATATTATAGTGTTAAGTTTTCTTCGAAGTGATATTATTTTTAGTAATAATCAATTACACCCAATTAATTTCTGTCAATAAAATCAATAATAAAATTGTAGTTGGAAATTTGTTGCAGTATCATGTTTTTTGTTTTATTATTTTTTTCCCGTCAATTACTTATTAAACTCGAATGCAAAATGAAGCTTTGATATCATTCAAGATTATAAATTTCCTGCCTCAATGCCTAAAAAGAAAAAAAACAAAACAATGAAAATAAAAGTGTAGAGCGGAAGTAGCAAGGGTTGCGTGCTTATGAATGGACGTCTTCTCCCGTTGTAGTAAGGAGGAGTAGGAGGCTGCTCAAGTTTTTTGCGCTCAGGTAACTTTGAAGAACAGGTTTTTGTGCCGCGGAGAAGTAAGAGTAGGTAGGGGGGAGGGGTGGGGTAGGGTGCAACCGTGGGAGCCGCATCCCCCCGTTACGTAAGCAAGCAACAAGGGGACGAACGGTACAGCTGCTGCTTGTGCAGATATGCCGCGTCACAGAGGAATAACTGCTTGCAGTTTCTCCGCTTTGCATTGTCGCACAATTATAAGCATGCTTATTATAGTGTCAGATGTCAGGCTTGATATGAAATGAACACCTCTTGCAACTACGCCGTCTCTATATGCAAATAAGGTAGCAAATGAGGTTTAGCTTTTTTTAATAAAATACCACCCTGGATACATCCTTATTATGGAAAATAATTTTAAAATGTTACCTTATAAAAATAAAGAATGAATAAAAATACTATAGCAAGGATATTATGTTTTCGGTTGTATTATTTTTAGTTTTCTTTGACAAGTTGTGTTGCCTCAAGACAAATATAACGCATCGTAGTAATGTTAAATTTTTAAAAGCAATTTGATCCTTCTAGACCGGAAGTTTGTCAGAGTGGCCATGTAAAAAACGTTATCCTGGGCGGCGACGGTTGCACCCCCACCGGCCACCTGTCGTCTTGGCAAACGAGCAAACCTGAGCGCCACCTCCACCTGAGTAGCTATACAAGCTGGGAGTCTAGGAGAAGAGATTGCAGCACAAAAAGCTAGAAAGGAAGCGCTGATTTCCAGAAAATTTAATACGCACATTTATATATACAATTTTTATTGTGTGTGTGTGTATTTTTTTTTTTGTTTATTTGCGGCAATGAAAATATAAAACAACAAATTTTATATTATCATAAAAAATTATATTAATGTATTATTAACTATTAACATTAAGATACTATGATATTATAATTATTATTACATCCTTATTGAGGTCTACTCTCTGAAGCAGAGGAGAAGTCCTCACCATATGGCGTCTTCAACAACATCCCAAGGTGACAACCAAACCCACCCCAAAACTTTCCTATCTGATCAACACACCTCCTTATCATCAAACGATGGTCTCATGCACCCTCCTCAAATCTCCCCTCCAAATTCCCAATTCCCTAAACCTTCTGCCCCTCCTTCTTCCCCCAAAACTCCACCCACTACTCTCCCCAATCCCTCTGCCCCACCCCCCTCCTTATCCCCCCCCACAATGGCCCACCCCACCCCCCAAATTGTCCATCAACCCTCATCTCCCCCTAAGTCCCATCCTCCCGTGCTCACCTGTCTCTGCATTTCGCAGACAACCACCCCCATTCGCCCCTCATGTGTCACAAATACAAATAGTCCCCATCCAATGCCATCAGGCCCTCCCCGCCTCATCAAGGCTCCCTACTACTACAGGCTCAACATGCTCTCTGAAAGTTCCAAGTCCCCCTCCAGCTCTCTTCAGCATTTCCACTACCCCTCTACCCCCCATCTCCCCAAAGTTAACAACCCGCCTCAACATATAATCAGCTCGCCCAATCCGAGCCCGCATTTTCGCGCAACCCTCTCTGCTCCACCCCGTCCAAAGTTGACGAGGTGGTAGTCTCAAACTCACCACTAAGGCTAAATATTCTCTTATGGAATGTGGAAGGCCTGAAAAAGCTAATACCTTTAATCTCAGACAATATTCTTGAGAACCGAGATATTATTGTATTCACAGAGACCTTCTTACTTGAATCACTTGACATAAATGGCTACTACTCCTTCCACAACCTTGCTTTCAAATGGCAGAGAGGGAGACCGTTTGGAGGCATCTCATGCTTCATAAACCCAAAACATGGTCCAATTTTAAATTTCTTAAAACTTAAAGATTTTATCATCATCAAAACTAAATTTTTTACAGTCATTGCCATGTACCTTAATCCATATTTTACAGTTCTCGAACTAATGGAGGTAGTACTATATGCAATAAGCCTCACAGAAAATGATGCTAATGTAATTTTCACGGGCGATTTTAACTGTAGAATTGACCTTTCAAATGTCCCGAAACATCTACGAAACAAGACAGATATTCTATTAGACATTTTAAATTCAAATGGCTACTTACTTTCTAATAGCCCCCTAGAAAAAACTTTTGTAAACGCAAATGGTTCAAGTACAATCGACCTGCTTTTTTATAAACCTAAAAATTTTATATTAATAAAACATGTCATTATTTCTGAGACAAACTCGTCACTGTTAAAGAGTCATCTACCCGGTGAAATTATTTTAAAATTTACCCCTAGCAATCCTCCCAATAAAAAACTTTTTTACAGATCAAATTATTCAAACAAAATTGATATTAGAAATTATAATGACCAAATTTATACTTATGGTGATACCATAATTACTCATATCAATAATAAAGATGTAAATAGTCTAAATACTTTAATTACTAATGTCATTCTACATTCTACTATTGCAAAGAAAAATAATAAAAGAGTATCTAAACCCTGGTTTAATAGCGAATGTTATCTATCAAGGCAAGATCTTCTATCAAAATTTCATGCCAGCAAATTATATTTATTCAAAAACCCAAATTTGCATGAGCAATTTATTCAGGCAAGAAGCTGTTATAAGGCTTTATTGAAGCAGAAAGAATTAGAATTTAAAATTAAATCGGAAGATAAAATGATTAAAGACGCAGAGCTAGAACCATATACATATCTTAGGAAAGATAGACCATCAACTAAGTCATGCCCAATTAACATAGACAAATGGGAAAACCATTTTACAAATATCTTAAATACAAATAAATTACAATCCGACCAAACTCTCAATCTTTTATCATTAACAAGAGACTATAATTGTAACTCAAATTATATTCCTCTTAATGAATTTGAAGTCTATAATTGTATGCAAAGCCTAAAAAACAATAAAGCTTCGGGCCCAGATTTTATTACGAATGAACATTTGAAGCTAGTAAGCAAGTCGTTAACCCCAACAATCACCAATATGTTTAACCTCTGTATTGAAACGGCTACAATTCCGGAATTGTGGCGGATCGCCTACCTAATGGTATTATACAAAGGGAAGGGTAACATTATGTCACCCGACTCATACAGAGGTATTATCCATGGTGATACCATGTACAAACTCTTCTCGAGATTAATTGCAAACAGGCTTTTTGATTCCACCCACTATCTTATTCCAAAAGAGCAATACGGCTTTATGCCAGGACGTTCCACAATACAAGCTGTATCCACAGTATATAATCAAATTAAACTAGCATTGGAGAAGCCAAAGGGTCATTTATATATTGCTTTTGTAGACTTCAGAAAAGCTTTTGATTCGGTCAATAGGAATTTGCTCATTGAAAAGCTGAAGTCATTTAAAGTAATTCCTTCTGAAATTTTGAATATCTTAGCTGTTATTCTAAATATCAATTATGTATGTGTTCAAGATCGTTTATCATGTTCTAGTAATATTATTCAATCTAACGGAGTTTTGCAAGGAGACCCGAGCAGCTCTCTTCTTTTCAATCTTTTTACTGCAGATATAACTGAGATTACAAAAGATATAAACTGTGAAAATGAAAATGATCAAGTCGTACTAAATTTATATGCAGATGATCTTGCTATTATTTCAAAGAGCAAAGTCAAGCTACAAAAAGCGCTAAATAATCTATCCATCTGGGCCAAAACAAATGGTCTAGAAATTAACACAGAGAAAACCAAGGTTGTTAAGTTTAGAAGAGGCGGACCGTTATGCAAAAACGATGAAATTTATTGTGACGGTCAAAAGATTGAATTTCTAAATTCATTTAAATATCTTGGCATAATACTTCAAATGACAGGGCTTTCTTTTTCTAAACATATAACAGAAAGATGTAAGAACGCTATCACTGTTATGTACACTATCTCAGGGCTGTCTGGTCTATCCGTCAAAACAGGGCTCAAACTATTCAATTTAAAAGTCGCCCCTGTGGCTACTTATGGTATTGAAATTGTATGGCCTCATTTATCTGTATCCGATTTTGATAAATTAGAATCAGTAAAAGCCATGTTTGTTAAAAGATTACTGTGTCTGTCAAAATTTACCGAAACTAGACTGGCCTATAAACTGATAGATTCCAATTATTTTATTACAGAAATCAAAGAAATGTTTAAACTTCCAACGACAGATCAATATTCCAATTTTATAGCTGTCAGGAATCAAAAAGCTCAGGATATTAATCCTGAGTTTTACAGCACTGATGCTATGACATGTAAATATTGGTGTCTGCCCCAATTGGATAGATCCAATGTTAGAAATGTTTTAACTCGCCAGGCTGTTCACGGCTTCCACTATCTAATTTGTAAATCTTCTGGTTATCATAAAGCTGAACAATCTTGTGTATGTAAATTATGTAATGAATATTGTAGCCAATATCATTTAAATATCTGTAAATCTAGAATTAAGTCTATTAGCGATTATGCCAGGGGAGATTTCATATAGTCTATAGATTTTGAATAGCAATGAAGCAATAAGTTTTTTTTTTATTCTATCTATTTTCTATGTCATATTTTGTCTTATATATATGTGATTATATATATGATATATTATTATTATGATGTAACAGGCTGTTAGTATCATCTGTTATTTTATTTTATATTGTTTTATTATCATTTTCTATTGTTCTATTATTCTGTAACTATTATATATGTTTTGTATGTATGTTTTATGTGTTCTATTGTAATGTTTTTCTATAATGTATGTTTCTAGTGCTGTTAATATGTACACTTTCTGTGTTTAATAAAAGACTAATAATAATTATAATTATATATACAAAAATCGGTGTAACGTGTGTTTCACACCGAAAAATGATGCTATGAGTTTTCAGTCACTTCAGTTTCCGAGGAAAAATTGCAAATCCTCCAGGCCTCTATTATACTAGCCGCGATGATAACGTACCTTTGTTGTGCACGGTGCGGAGGTGCTCGACCGTGAGCTGCAGGATCTCGGCCTTCTCCAGCTTGGCGGAGCCTTGCTTCTCGAAGGCGGAGGGCACGAGTCTGCGCAGCTCGGTGAGCGAGTTGTTGATTCGGTCACGACGCCGCTTCTCGATGATCCCTCGACGTCGTTTACGACTCATCAGCTGGCAGTCGCCTCCCGGAGACCCACACCTGAGACACAAACACTGCGTTAGTCACCAATATGGCACCAAGCACTTGCTTTGGGGGTGGGTGAATCGAGTTGCACAATCTCACCAAATCTGATCTCACTTGACTTCAAGGATCTCACAACTGAGGGTCGTGAGGTGGGTGGAAAAAGGGGAGGGGCAAAAAAAGTGGGGGAGGGAAAGTCGTTGTTATCACATTTCCCCCCCCCCCTCCCTAAGTGTACACTGCACTAAATGTATTCTCCTATCAAGTGGATGAAAATATTAATTATTGCTTACATGCAATAAGGTTCCAACATTAGTATGAACATAATTAAAAGATTAAATTTATATTATGTCAAGCTTTATCAAAATAGTGGAGCTAAAAATGTAAAGAAGTTGCAGCACTTAATTAATAAAAAATTAAAAATGCTTTAGAACCAAAAAATTCATGACAGTAAATTTTAAATACAAATCTATCAATGATTGAAATAATATATATTGCAGTTAAAAAAAAGTTAGAATGTCAGACAAATTTAGAAGAACCATAATCAAAAAAATAGCAGTCATCAGAGAATACTATTTATTTTTTGTAAGGATTGAAAGATAAGAAATTGATACGAGCGTTTGTAATTATAAAGTGATAATAAGTAAAAATCTTCTATATACACCAGCTATATACTGTGTATAGTCAGTCTTTTTGGAGCAGCAATTCTGCAGACAGTGGTTTTGTACTTACGGTTCCTTGGTGGAGGACTCTTCGGAGAACACGTCCTCACAGTCGCTGTCGCTCATGGCGGAATTCCTCTTGAGGGGTGCGGAGGGTGCGTTATGTTGATGCTGGTGTTGGTGCGGCGAGGAGAGTAGCGTGAGGCTGGAGCTCGGGGGTGGCGCCTGGTGCTGCCCCACCGGGCCCCACGGGTGGTAGTTCCCCGCCGTGTCGTGAGCCCTGGAGGCAGCAGCCGCTGAAGCCGGAGGCTGATGAGAGTGGTGCTGAGGCTGATGGTGCTGGGGAACAGGAGGAACCGCAGCCTCATAGGCCGGGCCTCCTCTAACCAACACTCGCCACAGATTGTCGGAGGAGGTTAACTCGTACGGAGACAGAATGATTTCGTTAAATACTGGTACTTATGTTAATAATGTACTTGATCACGATAAGAATCACTTGTTAGATAGACTGCTGTCTTCAAGTGTAACCGTAAAGTGACACGTGACGTGGGCGGTGATCGTCAGGAAGACGGGCGGTTGTCAGAACGTCGCTAAGTCGCGTGCGCCCGCGGAGCTCACGTGTGTCGTACTGAGCGGACTACGCATGCAGTGTGCACGGCGTGTGTGAGGAGACTGCACGGCCCCTCCCCTCGCAGCACGTCGCGGCCGCCTGGTTGGTCGGTGGCGGTGGCCGTGGGGGGTGTGCACACGCCTGCACGCGTGTGAGAGGAACTCACCGACTACGTTCCCACGGCTAGCTGAACCACTCTCCCTTCATCCCCTTATACATCGCAAAAATCTTTACCCTAGTTACTATTCCCCCTTTTTCTTCTTTATTCATAAAAGGGGTGGTAAATATATCGACTCTTTACCTTCTTAAATTCTATCCTCTTTATTATAAAAGTTTTTTTTTTTCTTTTCCATAAATGCTCAATTTTAACCCTAGAACTTGATTTTTATAGAAAAAAGGTATGTTTTCTTATTTTCTACAGCAAGTGTGGAATCAGGTAAAGACGGCGGCACGTGAGACAAGACACGTGTCGAGAGTGGGGCTTAAGGGGTGACGTCAATTTGGGTGTTTTTTTTGTATCGCATGACATGTTGACGATGATAATAATATTTGGTAAAAAAGTGGTAAAAAAGGGAAAAATAAAGTGCACCCGCGCGTGCTCGGATACAATAGAACCAGAAGATAATATTTTGGCTTGTGTGTCAATCGCTGAAACCCTTTTATAATGATCGTAACAAGTGAATAAGGAGCATTTTTTTTTATATAATTTTTATAATATAATATGCGTCACATAATATATAACAATGGAGTAATACGCGAATTAATAAATTAGCTAAACTAAAAACGTAGCAATAATGCAGTCGGAAATTGTTTTTGTTTTATGTCAGTATGCATCAATACATGACTGTATATCAGTCTCTCATCAAAATTTCATTGGTTTTAATTTTATTGAAAATAAGACCTATATATATATATATATATATATATATATATATATATATATATATATATATATATATATATATATATATATATAGCAGAATTTCATATATTTTAAGTCTGTAGTCTGTATTATATTTTATATGATACAATTTTCCTATAGTTATTGTACGTACACGACTTATATAAGTAAGGATATTACAAGCTTGAATATTTCATCTCCAGCACATGTCAAACAAGTAAGGTTGAAGTTTTCAATAAATCAATAAATACTGTACTATAAATAGTATATATTATACGTAAATAGTAATACATATAAGCAGTAAATAGAAAATTTTTATCATGTATAATACCGGCTTTATCTTTGAATTACATATGCAGCAACAATAAATAAATTACATGTAATATATCTG
Source organism: Siphlonurus alternatus (assembly GCA_949825025.1). Taxonomy (NCBI): domain Eukaryota; kingdom Metazoa; phylum Arthropoda; class Insecta; order Ephemeroptera; family Siphlonuridae; genus Siphlonurus; species Siphlonurus alternatus. The sequence continues at coordinate 10,329,896 of OX463779.1, forward strand.
TGTGTCAGGTCAATACACAATATAACTTTGATTATATTTATTTTTGTTTATTTATTAGAAAAGAAAACACGAAAACACTTCTGACATGATGTTACAAATTATAATGATATAAGGCACTTTTCAAATCGTATGAAAAAAAAAAAAAAAACACGAAACACATAATTATTGGAAAGAAACAGCTTATAACTTATATATAACTTATAACCAAAGTTTTCAATCAGAGCGAACTTGAGTAGAAGGCCACAACACGACCGCGCCCACTTTTCAATAGCCGTCCTACTGAGTAGCAGGTTTGCGTGTAATCAAATGGGAGAGGACTTCACTTTGGTCACGGTTTACGACAATTACGCTGTATGCTAGAGTTTTCAAAATGAAACAAGTTTAACTCTAATATAGTTTAATCTTACTGGACAACCTTTTTTTTCACGCAAAAACAATATTAATACACTTAAATTAAACTTTTATGAACCCGACTTCTGCTACTTCTGTTACATCTGCGCATGCGCCGGCATGCGCGAAGTAATAAAAGTCAGTTTACTGGCGATGACGTCATATGAACATTGAAAGCCTTTCTTCATAGCGAGTGACTTTCACTTTACTTAATTGCATTTTCTATACTTTGTTTATATCAAGTAAAGTTATTTACTACATCGAAAATAATGTATGAAAGTTGATTCAAGTACTTTTGTAATTTCAATATTTCGTGACGTCATGATACATTACTAAAGCTTGGAAGATAGAACCAAGTTCCCGCCCTAACTTTACCGTCTTATTTCTCAAGAAGTATGATATTTATGAACTAAATAAAATAATTAGCAAACGGGAGACTACATTGAAGTATTATCGCACTACAAGACACCTTCATTAATATCAAGTAAATATTTAAAAAAAAATATTTCCTCCCGATTACATTGCATGTTATTTTTTAAATTCCGGACGGCTAATGTCTCGACAGATGACGATCGCGCCGGCTGGGTTTTGGCCTCCTACTCAAGTACGCTCTGTTTCAATACATATATACACGAACTTTATTATAATATTTTAAAATTTAAATATGCATGTAATACGTACAACATGTATATACTATTATCTGTTATTAAGTGTATTATAATTAAACCTGTTATAATGTTTTTACATTAATAAAATTCATATATTTTACCTGTTACAGTTTTTCAATTATAACATTATTGCTTTTAAGCGTCTTTTAATTTATGCTGTATTATTATTTTATTAAATAAGTATATCATATTTCAAATTATTATATATATATATATATCATTGAAATTCTTTTCTTCATCCACAGATTAATAATTAATATTGCAGTCTTAAATGTTACAAAAATATTACGTTGTAAAAATAAAACGTTTCAGAAATATTGATTGTGGCAAACGTCTATTGTTGAGGTTTCTCTCATGACGTTTCCCGCGGTCTGCTGAGGCTGGTCCAGCTGCCCCTCCCCCCTCTCTGGACCAGCTGACGGGAGCAGAGATGAAAAAGCATCGTTACGATACCTTCGGACTTACCAGACATCGATACTCATTCTTTATATATAATAAAAGAAACGATCCATACTTTTAGTTATGGAAAAAATAAAAGTCTGCTATCTACTGCAAAATCTTGCCAGCCGAGCATTGTTCAATATCATCTGTGGTGTTCAACGTAGTTGGCATATTGCAGCATTTGGCCCAGCAGGGTTTATCTCGCAGCTCAGCTAGCAGAACACCGCCTATCTCCTGTTGTATGCTAATGAGCTGGATGGAATGAAACCAGATGATATAATGTTATCATCGAACATATTGCTCTAATAGTATGTAAATGAGAATAAACTTCCATAACAATTTGAGCTGACGAAGAATAAAAAAAATAAAATTAATACAATTTAATAAAATGCTTATTAACTTCTTTAGTGAAATAAAAAGTAAATTATAAAATTGTTGTAGTGCATATTATGGAGTGTTAAAATCATTGATTCCGGAGCATCCTCTAGTTACGGATTTGCGGCAGTTGATAAAATATAACTAGCTGTATAGTAACATTTAATGTGACACTTCTCCTCCGTCCTGCGGCTGCTGTAAAGAAAAAAACTCTGAATTCATCCACTAAAAAGTTTTCGACTTATTATAATTCTTTTTATCACATGTAAAACTGATTTATAACTGATATATTTTTTTTATTATTATTCATCTTTGGAACTTGCTATGCGATTCCACTAAACTTATGTATAATAATTTGGAATGCATATTATATAAAAATTACTAAATTTCTCTTTAATTAAATTTGTATTTGATAAGAGATTTTATTTTATAGCGAATGATAAGAATTGGATAATTCTTTGCTAAAAGTTTGTCTCGATCGCTCTCATTTTCTGCAACACAAAATTATGCGCATGGCATTGTAAAATCTTAATTCATAAATTCAATGTTTGAAAAAATTATTCTATTGTTTCATGTAATTGAATTAATATATTAATTCACTCCCTAAGGAGCTGTAAAATATGATAATCTTTCTCTATGCACGCAAGCCACTCTCTTGTTAATGTCTCTGACTTCTTAAGTGCTTTAATAAGTTGGTCAGCTGACCTCCTCTCCGCATGATGTCGTCACTTCCCTCCCCCTGTCACCCCTCCTCCCTATACTGTCTCCGCCTGCTATGTAATAATTGGTGCCCAAGGCCGGTGCCATCTGATCTGTAATTGTGACAACTCAAGCATTTATAGACGTCCAACATGATACGTACGTTTGCCAACATTATGCCATGTAGCCCATGTATGAGTACCAAAAAATACTTAGTATAAGGGGCAGACGCTTTTATCATTTTGTATATATAGATACAGTTAAGTTATTTTATTGCTGAATAACACTATACAGTATAAGAAGATATATTATATATAGATACTTATTAAAACACATTGACATTATGATTTCTTGTGTATTTAATACAAAACGCTCATACATACTGTAAAGCTTGTATTACACGACAGAATTTTGCATATAATTTTTGTAATTTTTCCTTACAAGAAAATTTCATCTCCACATTCCAACAGAATTAAATGTCATGCATGTAAGGAAAAAATGTATGTAAAATTGTATATCGTGTCATTATATAATTATATAAGGTGGGCTGTCTTGGCCGCAGTAACTATTTTATACAGTATAATATATTATTTGAGCATTCTATATAGGATGATGCAAATTTATTGAATAATACTTTAAAAATGTTGTTTGTTTTAAAGCAAAAACAAATTTTTAAATAAAAGTTGTAATGTAATTTATAGTTTGTGGCTTGCTTGGTAATGTGGGTAGTTATAGTTTAAAAAGTTTGCGCGGTTGGTCGTCTGTATGTATAAAGTCCGACCACCGCGGCTGCTGCTGCTGCTATTGCGGCCACGCGATGAGCTCATAGTCCTCTCCGTCGCGTCGCCCGCAGCATCAGCAGCAATGATCTCCCGCCCGCAGCAGCGAGCAGTGTCGCCGCGCTGTCCACGATACTGCTGGAGCCGCACCGCCGCGTGACCGCTCGCAAAAGGTATATACGCTGTCAACAACCTGTCAATCATTCTGTCAAACAAATTGATTGGTAGCAACTGATGTCATTTCAGTGATATTATATTATATAAACTGATATTATATATTATTTTAATTTCATTATATATTATAGCTAGTGTATATTATATTTGAATTGGCTTTCGGTATATTGTATATTTAATTAAAAAAATATTTACTTTTATTGATGAAACAAACAATGAATAATTTAAAATTTATAATTCTGTTTAAAGAAATTAATAAAATTAAAAAAGAATACTATTGTGTCTTTCCTATAAATTCCCTAAATTAAAATAAAATTCAAATAAATAAATTATCATTTAATGTCAAGAAATATATAAGTTTTTAAATATGTGACTGCATTATCCGATTTGTTTGTTTTGTCTATCTGTGATAACAAAGTCTGTATCCTTGTAAGAGAACGCCAGGATTTTAGGCACCACGCAATGCAGTGAACAGGCTGGTGGGCGTGTCCCTCTTGCTTCAGTAGCATCATCAGAATGATCACATGATGTGCTTTATTATTACTTGATACAGTGAGGGTAGTTGCTGTATAATACAGCTCCTGCCATCTCTTTGTAAAAACTGGAGTTAGTAAATAATATTGCACCCCTTGATAATGATTCAGTTCCACAATTCACCGCTCATTGATAACATATAAATATGTGGCGCTGTTAAATACAATGTGTGATCCCAGCTGATAAAAAAAAGAGCGTACTATTTTGTGATTGAAAAAAAAATTCTAGGCCTATTATTGTATAAGAACTAGTTTATATTTTTGAATGAAATTCTCAATGTAATAAAAATAATACCAGGGCAATGAAGTGTGTGATAATAGTTATTGATAGTAATATTAGCAATAAAATTAAATGTGATAGGTCAAGTGTCGTATTTAGATGGTAAGATATACGCCCACCTTTCTACCGGATAACTCATGATTAGTACTCGATAATATAATTAAATACATTTATCATAATTTATAATTAATTTTGTTTTCTTTCAAATTTTCAGAATTTTTACTTTGATGTGAATACCCTCTTTCTTTACAATGGAAGAAGACTGTGGAATAATTACAGAAGAAAATCCAGAAAACAAATCAAAAGTAAGTAATTTAATATTTGCATTGAAAACTGAAGTTATACAAATGTATTTCATATAGTATAATAACCGCGAGAGGAAAAAAATAATATATATATACTGAAAGGTATGCAACCAGAGTGACCTCTGCGCTCAAGAAGTTGCCTACCTTTTAAGACGCTAAGGGGCGGTAAAAAAATAAGAGGGGGAGAAGAAATCGATGTATCCAATAGTCTCATGCGTGCTTTCAAAAATTTTACAAACGTATTTTATTTACATCACATATTGTATAGCATGTGACCGAATAGATGGCATAAATTAGTCAAATATCGGCATGAAATTCTTGAATGATTACTGAAATATTTTATACAGTAATAATGTAATGTATCTCTATTATATGTATTGTACACATACTATCATATTTTAACGAAAAAACTATTTTAGATTAACGGTATCAGTTAAATTCTCATTTAAAATTAATTTCTTTAGAATATACTTACTCTCATCCAAAGCAAAACAAAAATAAACAAGACACAATATTATGATATAAAATAATTATGTAGGACTCTTAATCATAATAACGGATGTTGTTTTAAAATAAACTTTTGTTATTACAAGAAATATTTATATAATATAATTTATATATAAATTATTTTCAAACAAAATTTAACTTTAATTGAAATGTCATGAAAGTTATTGTTATATTTCCATACGTTTAACTAGCTCTTTGTTATGACCTAAATATTTTTACTGCTGGAGGGCTCCGTGTCATTGTACACGCACACCTGAGCAGGTGAAAGTGGCGTGCAGGAAGTTGGGGTGCCTGACATAGCGAGTATCAATCGATGTTGGTGACACGCCTTCTTTGGCGTCCTATCGGCCACTACATTTACCATACCGACATTCCTCAGCAACGTGTACACTCTGTAATAGTTTTCATGTAACATTTTAACATTAATTTACAGTCAGTGATACAAAAATTGTCATTTTTTAAGTACTATTTTTGTTTATTTTATTTCTACTTCCTTCTCATTAAATTTTAACTCGTTGTCTTTGAATTAGTATAGGGGATACTCTGAACTAAAAAATATTATATTGTAATATGTACATGGCTACGTTCTTTGTGAGGCTGCCTTCTTTTTAGATTTTTAATTTATTTTTTATTTATTTTCTTACTGTGTATATACGAATTGAATGATCATTTCTCAGTAATAATAAATTGACTCAATACCAATGTATCAACCTCATGGCATTATAACTGATATATTGACTGGTTAAGTTGGCGAGTAGAGACGACAGTTCTCACCCAACAACATCGGTTTATTTCGAAGTTTTGAACGTGTGGGTTTGACGCCCACCATCTCTCCATCTCAGACGCCCTCGAGACGACCCGCGCTCTTGCAGGGTATCCTGTTCTCGCGTATCACTGATCGGTCAAAGCCAGCTTAGTCAATACTTCGTTCTCCTGTCGGAGGAGTTGCAAACAATACTGAAATAAGCCTTTGGTTTTGTAAATAAACAGACAAAACCATATAGCAATCCTTAAAAATGTACTAACAACAATATCTCGCTTTGCAACCTGTTAATTGTTCAGCATCAAAATTTAGCTTCCAGTAAAAGGTACCCTCTCACCTTGGTCCTACTGCCTGATCATTTGGATGTTGAACAATTTGCCTGTAGGGTGAGATTTTTAGTAGTTTTTTAATTGTTTAAGTGGACGTCAATGTTAAAGAATGTGAACTGTTCATGATAGTTAAAGCTTTACAAATTTGATCTAATAAAATTTAATGAACCTTAAAAATAAAATTACTTTCACACATTTAACTTTAAATAAAGTCAATCTTAACTGTAAAGTTAGTTATAAAATAGATCAATACAAAACGAATATGCTGACAAAGATATGGGGTGGTGCGCTTGGATATTAAAGCGGGTGGTTGAGGAGGTATAACAAGAAGAAGTAGAAGCAACTTTTGGGTGATGGCACGATTTTAGATCTATGAAGGAGAACAGAAGCAGCAGCATGTGTGCGGCGCGAGCACAGCTATGGGGCGGGGTAGCCGCTAGAAGCGCTATCGATTTCTCAGATAACGTAGCTAGAGAGAGAGCGAGTCAGTCGCTGTCTCGGTCACACCAAGAGCGGCTGCCGCGTGTAGCGCTGCTGCTGCTGCTGCTCTATCCAAATTCTATCAGAGCATTGTTGCTCTGTCGCTTACTGTTGTCACACATACAATATAGGAGGTGCCGCAACCCCCAGCTGCAACAACAAGCAAGAACATTCCAGACTAGCCGCCTTGCAAGGCAACTTCACTTCAATTAACAACAACAATGGTTCATTCTAGAGTAAGTCATTTATAATTAAATTGAATCCATTTTTAATTAAAAGCTTTACTTTTAATTGTTTACTTTTTTTCACTCTTCTTTTTTTTTCTTTCTACTGCACTGCCACATTGCAATTTTTTTTTTAAATTTTTATACAAAAACAGTTAATTCATTAATTACACATTTTTTTTATGAATTTACTCGTATGCTAAGTCATGAATGCAATTATGTACTAAATTAAAAGCAATGCGTGATTTTTGTTTGTTTGTAAATGACACTTGACGTGAGCTCATTATTTACGCTTTTGAAGCAGGAAGTTATATGGCACCCTCTCACAAGTGCATGCACTTTCCAACACTTGAGTGCGTGTTTTATGTACCTGCTTGCCACCTACCTGCCTCGTAGCAACTCCATTGATAATGTTTATACTCATTGATGACGCGGTTCTCTCAATGAACAACAACTGTCATATTATTCAAATTTTACTTGGAATTAGCATATTAAAAGAAAAAATTTATTCTATATTACATAAAAAATTCATTCATTTTATTTGCTCACAAAAGAATATAAAAAGACGAAGGCTCTATGTTATTATTTTATTTTTTACTGGTAAATATAAAGCTCCATCTGAAATGAATGTGAAGTGAGTGAGAAAGATAGACGGTATATCATTGAATGGAAGCCGCCAAAGCGTTTTAGCTCAGATCTTCAGAAGCTTTTCACTTCATCTTCTTAACAATGCTACCGTGTGTATTGCTCTGCTATTTGATGCTGTCAGACAAGCAGCAGAGCGTTTTGCAAATTATTGACCTCTTTTAGCCTTTATAAGACATCTATTTGAAGTTAGTAGATTTGTCATTAGACCCCATATTGTGTTTAAAACACATATAATAAAAGGAGTTTCGTGTTATTTATCGTATTTTTTTTATCTTGTAATTGACGGACATAGCATAAGAGCATAAGAAACTATTATATTTTTTTTGACAAATATAGGTAAATAAGACATTGAAGTAAATTAATACAAATTATAAATAACATAAATTAAAAAAAAAATCCTTTTATGTGTACAAATAATGTACATTATTTATTAGAATTTTTATTAAAATTTTACTTAAAAGTAATATAAAACTAGAAATAAGCAAAAATTGAAAAATAAATATTTGTTTTTTAGGAGTATCGAATTATTTTACTTCTTTAAAGCGTCGTAAATATAAAAGTTTAATAAAGTTTTGTGCGAGCGGATGATGACAGGGAACTTCTGCTGGGACGGTACTGAGTCGCTCCACGTAAATGGCTCACTTTTGCCTCTTAATCCTGACTAAAATCAACATCATTGTTTTGAATTTCTTTGTAAATATTACCCTTAGGAGTTTCAGTAAGCTTGTTATTTCGACCATCATTATTTTACTTCCATCAAAAATTTGTTCACTCATTATTTTGTAATGGTTGCCATGTATGTGTATAATATATATGATGCGTGTTTGCTATACATAATTTTGTACGATGCTCAACAATATAATAATACCGCATGATGTCATTCACTGCAGGAATCACAATACATTTTCTCATCGCAAAGAATCTGATCTGTTTATGTTGTTGCCCACCGTTTTTCCTATTATAGAAAATACGGTGAAATTATAGATTCTGGATTTAAATAGACTTTCTCTGAAAATTACAGTATATAAAAGAAATATCCATGTAAAATATTTTTTATTTATTTAATAGAAAGCAATATTACTGTTTTTTTGCAATTTTTATTATGATTACACAATGTAAAATATACTGCAGATTTAAAATATAAATTAATATGTTTGTATTTTAAAATGAAAAGATTTTAGTTCTAATAAGCTTCCTTTAAATTACATTTTGACAGTAGCAATTGTTGCTGCGTTTATATAATAATAAAAAAAAATAAGCATACAGCTAGAAGTGTGGGATGAACATGGTGTTGGAAATAATTGGCGAGGAAATAATTGGTGTAAAGTAGAGACAAGAAACAAGAGGAGGAGACTGCTGCAGGCTGAGTGTCGCGGTTTCTATGTCAAGTGGTGTACGTCTCTCTCTCTCTCTCTCTCTCTCTCTCTCTCTCTCTCTCTCTCTCTCTCTCTCTCTCTCTCTCCATTTCTTGCTATGTGTTCTGTGTTGCGCAGCGGAGCTTAAATGAATATAGTGCAGTAAAGCTGGTTCGTGTGGGTCGATTTGCAGGTCCGTGGTTCTTAGGGTTTTGTTGGCAAACTGTATAATAACTGACTAAAACAAAGCATTTTGAAAGCACACACATACATGATGTAATGAGTTACTTATTAATTAAAAAGCCAAAGTTTAAGATAAAATTTCATGTTACGTCCGATGTTAAACGAGAGAGACTTTGCTAACAGAATAATGAGATGTTTACCAAAAAGTCTTGACGTTGTCGAGTCTGCAGAGAGCAAACAAGACTTGTATGCTAATGTGTTTTACAAAGTATTCACATCAACATATACGTTGCTGCTGCATCACAATAAAAGGACAAATTTGTTAAAATATAAATTATTTCATGCTATAACGTGAGATGTTTATTTATCACTTTAATATAATATAAAAATATTTTAAATGAAATTGAAATTATCATGTCCAGTAACTAAGTTTTATATGACATCATGCAAAAATTATGGTTAAAATTTTAATTCCATAAATTACAGCAACAATAGTAAAAGCTGCATCTTTTTATGAAGTGTAAGAAGTTTAAATTTCTAATACGTTTTTATAGTTTTATTTTTCCCATGTGTACCATTACTTATTACAATGACTAACTCGTTAAAATTTTCAACTTAAAACTTACAAGTATACGTTGTTTTTACAAATATTTACTTTAAGTTAATCCTCTAAGAAATTTATGAAAATCCCGTACTTACAGTTGTAACGTGTGTTTGTGTTTCTCTTGTACATCAGCAATTGGGAGCTAAAGTAGCCAATTATATTTTAATCCTGTTCAAATAATGCTTAAATTGTAGCATTATGATTTTATCTCTATTGAAATTATAAAACTGATAAATCTTTTCTATATTACATCAATATTCGATTTGACCTACACGCAGGCAATTGTGGTTACGAATTTCCCAGCTATTCTGCTTGATTTATGCGTGCGGGGTTGATCCGAGCGCGTGATGCGACCATTCGACGGATAAAATCCAAGCGTATATACAGGAATATTGATGAAGCCCATGCTACATTACCGTAAATTGGATTATCATTATCACAATATACATAGGTAAACAAAATCCAGGCAGATTGATTTACCGAGAGTTTGACATTTTCATCGCATTTGTCATCATTAAAAAGTTAAAAGTTTTAACTTTAATGTAATTTTTGTTTTTTTCCCCACAGCAAAAATAAAAAGTGATTTATCATTTTATTATACTATAATATGGTTCATTTTAAAATTATATACTGTATACTTTGTTTATCTTTATAGAAAAAGTCTTATTATTATTATTATTTTTTTTTTTTTTTTGCTGAGAATATTACAATGCCATTGTATATTTAAAGCTACGTGTAGAGCTTTAATAATTTTATTATATACTCCACTAAAAGGAAATTAAATTTCTTAAAAAATATAACGTTATAAAATTCTTTATTTTGCTACAAAAATAAAGCTTTTACGTCAAATTGAAGCGAAAGGAAAATCTCAGGTCTCATTAATATTCTTGCCAGTGAACATTTGCGTAAAATTCTAAGGTAAATTTGTAAAAATTCTACAATACACCTCGAAACAGTCGAAACGCTACTGGTGAGAAAAAAGGGTGCACGTTTTTTTGAATTGCTTGATTGATTGCTCATCACATCAAAATAAAAAAAATTACAAATCTTTGACTTCTGCCACAAAATGAGACAGGGTTGACGTTTTGGCTGTCATTAGTTATACTGTATACATGAAAATAAAGCATTTGGCAGCAGAAAAAAAAAAAAACACAGACAAAACACAAGTTCTAAATTTTTATTTTTACTTTAAAAAATTGTATTTCATAGCCAGTCAGCTATCAATATATTTTTCATATCCCGATAAAAATTTTGAAGACGGCATAAAACTTCAATCTTTATATCTCACCTTTTATAACATCATTCTATACTACCCTTGGAAAAAAAATACTATATATTATATAACATACATAAAAGTGATAGGGGTAAACTTTACATTTCTTGATTGTGTATGCACTTACTTTATTTAATAGAGAACAAGAAATTTTATACTAAATTGTACATGTTCTACGGATATCTTACTATATACGAATACAAATACACCAGAGACGATCATTATATAATTTAGGATTATAATAAATGTACATACATTTGCTACCATATATACCACACCATGCATGCTCTATATACAGTGTATGGTATAGCCTGCTTTATTTTTTTTTCTACTTTCAGAACATGTACGAATAATAATATTTCCCAACAGACTTCCCCTATTTCCATTTCTAACAAAGTGAACACTGAAAATCTTGTTGCGATATGAATGTTAAAATTTTTTTGTATTAGCTTTAGTATATAAAAAAAAAACTTACAAATAAATTTTCATGGCATTTAATTTTTCATACAAGATCTGTTGAATAAAAAACAATTTTAAAGTAATTACTATAGAATATTTAATCTCATTAACGAATTGGAGCTCGAAATTGTGTGAAAATTCTTGCTGTATAATGAAAGTTTTTCCACAGAAGATGTGCTAATTATGTAATTAAGATGCGAACACATGCGCGACGCGTGGGCTTTTACTTTGCATATATGTAATATTGTAGGATGGTTGGCTAATGAAGCAGGTGACGTAGTTAAGTAATCGATATGACTCATGTCGGCCCCATTAGATAATGATGATGATGATGGCAGCTGATTTGTTTCTACCATATTTATTACTTTATCCACCCACTTCATATAATAGAGTGGAAAATTAAACCATGTTAACTGCCATGCTAACTGTAGTTAATTAAGTTAAAATGGAACCTTGTTTTTCTTTTTATTTAACTTTTAATAAAATTACAAATGACCTACTTGACTTTTAAACATTATTTTTTTTATTAATTTAAATTTCATGCAAACACACTAGCATTTTTTTTTTTATAATTATTAAAAAAGCTTGAACTAAAATTATATTTTGAGTTCATGAATTATTTATCAACTTGAAAGACATTTCCATGTAATCACTCTCTCATGCTCTGACACGTTGATAAGTTTGTGAGGGACGGACAATCTAGATTATATTTTGACGTGATTTATGAGAAAACCCTCAGGTAATTTCTTTAACTAATTTAGGTAGCTGAGAGAATCCTTCAAAGAGCTATATTTAAAATTGCTTATTAACAGTACAGTAATAAATATATATTAAATTTTGCTGTAATATATCATGTATTATGAAAATTTTAACTGGAAATGAATCTGTTATACACAAATGGAGAAAATTGTTGCTTTGATATTAAATATTGCAATGAACGTGAACGATAATAGAATTAACTTCAACCAATTTGTTAATGCTTGAGGTACAGAAAACTGTCACTATTTATCAAATCACGGGTTTTTATAAGGACAAGAATTGATATATATAAAAGAAAAAAAAATACAAGAAGTTAAAAGGATTTTTTTTATGCTACCAGAGAAGTTACGATAGTTTTTTCTACGTCATTACAAAGAAATATTCTATTTTTGCGTTTGATAGACATTCGATTTTTTTTTAAATAAAGTAAAAATATATTCTTTTGGGAATATAAGACTTGACAAATCTTGACGAATTTTCTTGGCACAAAACTTGTACTGACAGAGAGAAGATTCAACTACGTGTTTTTCATTGTTCTTACGCAATTTATCCTGAGAGACAAGCAAGCTTCCTCGAGTCTCCCTGGGTGACTAAATTTAATAAAATGAGAACACAACTTTCCTGTCACGCGCACATTGTTTTCTTTCTTGATGAATATATGATTTGCTTTGTAAACTTATGCAAACTCCTCAGCATTTCTCTTTGTGTTTCTTTTAGCTGTATATTTTTATATAAATTGTAAAAGTATTCATGCAATTCTGAGTTATGATAATATATGTGTTACGCATTCTTTATACTAACTTAAAATTTTCAACAAAAGAAGGCGCTTTTAGATTTTTTTTTTATTAATATAAATAGCTTTTTAGAATTTATTTTCATATTCCAAAATTATATAATTTATTATGGCATAAAAAAATAACAAAACAAATACCTATATAATCCTATTAAGATGTATTTTAGTATATATATCATTATTAGTGAGTAATAAACTGACGAAAGTACATTAAAATTTATAATAATGTGCACACTTATTTAGTGATCACATATAAATTTCCTGGGTGAGTTCTAATAATTTTTACTTAATAAATACATGCAAAAATTCAAGTCTCAAGTCTAGGAGACTCAAAATTCCAAGAGATTGCATTTTTGATGCGTTTCAGTGCACATTATAGAGTATAACGTGAGAAGAATAAAGCCGGACAATCAAACAGAGTGCCTGCCATAGGCTTATGAAGGTTTGACACCTCACTCTGTCCACTCTTTTTCCGTCCTCTGCACTTTGCCAATAACAACTGCTCAACCTCAGACAAGTAAAAAATAAAATTGTTTCTTAGTAACTTACGTTCCAATGTTGATCTATAGTGATGCTTTTATACGTTACGTCAGCAAAGTATTAGTTTTATAAATATATTTATGTTTTTATTTGTAATATTATTTATAAATTTTTGTAAAAATAACACAACCGTTTTTGAGCATGGGTAGTTAAATAATCGGTTTCAAATGTAGATAATATTCAACAATTTGTAAAATGAATACAAGCTTTTTATATTAAAAATAATTGTTTATTAGGTTGAAAATACATAAAGGGAGGTAGAAATTATATATTTAAAACGTTAATTAATTAAACTATGAACTAATTTTTTTTAAAATCATAGTGAATATCATGATACATTATATGGAATGGTCGATTGAAATATTGCATTGTTATCTAATACCGGTATCCTTTCCTGACTCGCATTTTAACTTCCTAACTCTAACTTACACCATAGTAATCCTGCTGGTCTCTAGTACCCTCTAGTACCCGGAGTACTAGAGACCAGCAGGATTACTATGGTGTAAGTTAGAGTTAGGAAGTCAGTACCCCCCCCACCCTCCCCCCACATCTGCATGGTAGTCTTCTGTTCTATCGAGGCTCCCAGGATCAATGCCGTGTGCGTTGCGGGCAGCCTAGTGTGCGGAGGCTAACAGAAAGCAACATCCATTCTGCAAGACGTGCTCTCTGACTCGGAGAAAATGAACTAGTGACGTCATTGCGTGACCTGTGCATGCAAGTACAGCAAAGCAATAGAAAAGTTTTTTATACCTCGAGGAAATCAGCAAAATAATAAAAGTTCTGACGTTACATTTCCCGCCTTCTCTGTAAACACAATTTTAAGATTACTGATGGAAAAAGTAAGAGAAAGAAAAAAACTTTCAAAAAAGAAGAAGATTAAATTTCTATAAAAATAATAACTAGATTTTTTTTTAACATTTCTAAAGTAATTTTTTAAAAAAGAAAATGCACACTATTTTAGTAAAATTATTAATAATTAATATTAAAATTAAAAAAAACTACTTAAATAGGTGTTTATATAATAGGTACGCAATACAATAGGTGTGTGTTAAAAGTTTGGATTTGACAAGAGTTCAAGAAAGATCAAAGATCATGTTTCCCATCACCATATTCGCTATCATAGCTCTAACGTTAATAGTTTTCACTGTAATTAAATAATTCAATCAATAATGTATTGTATAAATAAATATATATTTTGTTTTTATTGCGTGAAGTTTAACTTACAAAATTATAAAGAACTACAGTAACCCTGAAACTAACTAAGCCATCATCATGCATGTGTTTTATTTAGACACATCACTTACGTTACTTAAGCTTTAAGTATAAATTAAATCCGTGTATGTTTATATATTATATAGTTTGTAATTTTGCATGAAGACACTTGTCTTGTGTGAAAATAAGATTATAAGAGTCATCCTTAATGTACATGTAACAGTATTTGTCTAATCCTATGGTACAAGTGTTGAGTGGGTGTGTCCGCAGCAGCAATGCCAGAAAGTTCTGTGTTGGATTGTAATGCTATATATTTAGGTAGCGTGCAGCAGTGGTGTGGTTAGCGAGGTTACCGTGCCGTGCAAGCTACATCAGCGCTGCTGTGTGAGTGAAGAGAGAGAGAGAGAGAGAGAGAGAGAGAGAGAGAGAGAGAGAGAGAGAGAGAGAGAGAGAGAGAGAGAGAGAGAGAGAGAGAGAGAGAGAGAGAGAGAGAGAGAGAGTTCATCTCTTGCGGAGCCAAGGGATTAGTTGCAAGATAAAGCCCTTTATATTATTATCCTCCTCCATAGCTGCTGCAAAATCTCACACAGCTAAAAATCGTCAATAATATAATAATCATTAGACAAAAGAGGGAGAAAAAAATTATATCGGAAATTAGAGAAGCCCTAAAAAAAAAAAAAAAAGAAAGAAAAAAAATGGGAGTATTGTATAAAAATATAAAAATGTGAGAGATTTATTTTTAATAAAGCTAGAATATAATTTTCTATTTATGTAGGAAAAAAAAAAATCTTTAGTTCACTTGATTTGTTTTTGTTCTTTAAATTTCATGTTTTTTGAAAATGAGAGTTGGTATAACTAATTACTAAAATAATACAAGAAAAAGTAACTGAATCATCCTCGTCGAAAAAAAGTATCTGAAAATTTATTTTATAGATTTTTCTTTCAACCTTAATGTAACAGATAAGATATTGAAGGTGGTCAAGTTGCTCCCAATCTGCTGTTTTTGCAGTTAAATTGATTATATTCTCACAAAAGATGAATTATATAATCAATCTTGTGATTACCAAATTTACATTTTTAGCAGTATATAATAATACTTGAGTTTAATAAGGTTACATCTGTATCTATTTCTACATGTCCTATATTATTTTCTAATAAGTGTTTTAGGGATAGTAGTAGTATATTTATGAGCGTTTTTTTTTCTGTAGTTAAAATCTATTTTCTTTCTATATCTATTTACACGATATTGAATTTCCTAGATAAATTTTATCAGCGCCTTTGGGAGTTATAAATTTATAGAAGGTGCAAAAATTATTTACAGTAATTTGTTGTACATTCAAAATAACAAAAATTTAAAACAAGTTTCAACGATTAAAAAATAACCACGATACTTTTGAAGACAAATATTTAGAATATAAAATTTGATATTAAAATTCTGAGACACAAGTTTACATTGTTTAATTTGTTTTTTCTTGTCGTATAAAAAGGTTTTAAAAGACCCTTGATATAGTAAAAGCACCGTGGGTGATGGTATAATACACTACATTATGTTTATATTACCTCGCTGCTATATAGCTGCTTCAGAAATATGACTTGAACGACCCGATCTCGCTGCATGTAGTAACAAAATCAATAAACGCTCTGTACCAAGTTGAGCGAGGGAGAATAAGTTATATTTTTTTGTGCTCTATATACTTTGATCGCAATAATAAAAAAGTAACAAACAAAAAAGCTTTAAAGCGATAAAAGAAAATTATCTACAAAGTAGCACACAATCATTATTCTTCAGCAAGCTGTATTATGACTTGCTAAATCCACTATAAAAACGTGATTTAAGTTCTGAATGACAGAACTTTGCACCAGCTTTTCAGAAATAAAACTCTAAAGTTTAAAACGAGTTTCACACCGAGAAAGAACTTTTGTTCGTTTAATTTTATACCATTCTGTACCTCAATTGTTTAGGGATTACTTGTTATATAGTTAAGCTAGTATTAATTGTTCAAAACGTACTTTTACAAAAATATAAATGAATTTAGATTGATAATTTATTATTTTTTTTAAGAAATATATACCATGAATATGAATTTATGTCATATTGACATATTTTATTACGGGACCTTTGTTCATAAAATTCGTGTCAAACAATGACATGTGACAATCAAAACTATGAATACACTATATATAATGTATTGCTAGTTTGATGCTTTTGTGACGGAGTCAAACGTGAATAGGTGTGATGTCAACTACGTGTCAGCTCCGTGCTCGCTGCCTGTGACACATCGATGTGACAGTGTGACTCAGAGCGCAAAGACGCAGTCACGTGACAAAGCTCCCGGCTGCTGTCTTTTCTTGCGCTTCACACTTTGGAATATCAAAGGGCATATCATGTAACGAGCTTTATTATGAAGTGTATCATGCTTTAATCGAGGGAATAAATGCGCAGTAAAATAATCTTACAAAGATAAAACGAAATGCTGAAATAAAACCATGTTTCCATTGAAATTTTCAAAGTATGTAAGTTTTATTAAATTATTATGAAGAAGAAAAAATAATGATATAAAAATTTTGTTTTCGCTATATTAAATAATTCTCGTTATAAAAAATAAAACTTTTTCTTTTAAAAGAAGCTAATATAATACATCAGTTCATCAGTTGGATCTTTATATTATAAAAGATAAAATTATTCAGTAATCTAAACACTCCTTTTTTTTTCAATGTAAATTAATTTACAAAAAAGAATGAAATATCAGTCAGAAAAATAAAGAAACTTTAAATAAATATTTGTATGTAACTTATAATATGAAATTGTTGGGTTTGAGTTTTGAATCAAATTAAAAGTGAGAATTCTAAAATAATCTTCAATAAAAAAGAAATTAAAGACACACACACAGCATATAGTTAATTGTTTTAACCTATATAAGATAATAATTAAACACTGCTTTGTTGTGTTAGCGCAAACATCCCTCATGTGTTCGCTCTAGAGTATAACAATGACATAACAAAGTTTTGACTAACATCCTGCTGCCGCCACAAAGAGGTAGACATACAACAGCAGACGCCCTGTAAGTACTGTGAATTAGTTTTGACAGTAGCATCAGCCACACAGTACTCACTAGGTAAACAAAGCCAGGCAGGTAAACGTAATTCCGAGTGAAGTTGATGCACGGATGGAATTTCGTCGTTGTTCCTGGCACTATCGACCCGTTGCTTCTACCGAGCTCTCTGTTGCTTCATCGTGACGTCACGCGTGCCCCAGCAGCTTCATTAATAATGTGCTTGGTGCACACTTTATTGCTAGCTTGCCTGACCTCGTATATACTTATAGTATACAAAACACCGCGCAAAAGTCTTTGCTATCTTACGTTTGTATCGTGATACCTTGCTGGTGGCATCTCTCTCTCTCTCTCTCTCTCTCTCTCTCTCTCTCTCTTCATCGTCTAAACTGTCATCTTTTCTCTGCATTTTATCATTTTTGCTGCAGGATAGAAAAAACAAGAAAAGCTAGTGATGTATGTTGCTTGCCTTGTTTGAAAATGGGTACGCTGCCATCTAAATAATGCTTCCTATGGGTGTTTCTATTATGCTTGTTGTATGTAAATATAAAAATATATAAAAAAATAAACATATGAATTTTTCATTCTACTCGAAAAGGATGACTTAAATCCTTTTATGAGATTGCATATTTATTTAATCATAAAAATAAATTTTCACTCTTGAAAAAAATAAAAATAATGGCCTTTGAGCTGTTTTACTTTCATACTTGAATTATTTATGACATGAAAAATTGTTGCATGTTGTGTTCAAAAATGTTTTTTAATGTAACTTACCATATAAAATTGTGCTATTGTTTTTAGTTCAAGTTCACTACAGTAATAAATTATTAAAATTTAATGTACATTTTAATGTAGCATAAATTCATGACAACAATTTTATATAACATTGCATGTCAAGTCTCATGCAATAACAAAATGTTTTATTATTATATAGCTTTTTTTTTAAATCGATAATCTACCATAATCAAATTTACGACCGGACTAATGAATATTAATTTTATCTTCATTGAACGTATAAAAGTATAAGTTAATTTCACAGCTGAATGCACTTTGTAATTGAATCGTAATTGTGCTACTTAAAACGATATTTATATGTGACAGCTTAGTGTCATTGTAAGCACCCCATGCAAGTGAAGTCTTGTATATTAAATCTAATTAGATCACGTACCCAAGGAAGTGCACAACCCTCGTACTGTGAATGGTTGATTCCAAAGTATTGATATTTGCATGGCTATCAATATTTATATTTAAATAAACAAAGTACCAAGTAATGATGGCAATCAGTATTGTATGAAATAAATTTGAAATCCGATGTTGGTACAGGCTAGATTATTATTATTATTTTTTTTTTTCGAAATAAATTTCACCTTTATCATTATTTATAAAGGTTGAAGGTTACATAAAAGCTCGCTTCCATTATTTTTTTCGCACATATAACCACGAAAGCACTTTTTTGTTTGCTTTACTTTACGGCAAGCAATCCTTTTAGTATTAAAAAAAACAACTGCTGTAACGGAGGACGTGATGCTTCACTCATTTTTGTTTCGCTACTAAGCAAGTTTCCTGTGAGAGTGGAAAAAAAATTGTTTTTAGAAGAAGACAAAGGTAAAATTTTTATGTATAATTTAATTGTTTGATATATTTGCAGCTAATTTTATTTTACTTGCAACACGTTATTTTATATAATATATTGTATGTACAAGCTATTTATCACATTTATCACCGTTTTTTTAATGTCAAGCCATTATTTGTATATAGTGTTGTACATAAAAATTAACATAACTCAACTTTTTCCCTCCCATTTATTCCATCATACATAATATGACTATAATCCGTATATTTAAAAGAAATAATTAATGAGAATAATAATTATTGTTAATAAATTTCTTGCAACTGAAAACATTCAATTGTATTTTGATTTTATAATGTATTATTATATATTAATATATAATATATTGTATTATAAAATCGGAACATAAAATCTAATTTTAATTCTTTAAAATTAAAAAAAAAAAAAAAAAAAAACTTTATTATAGATTTACTACTATCCAAAGTTATTATTCAGTAATCTTTTATAATTTGAAAGCAATTTACACCTATAATGAGTGTAATAAAGATTTTAAAGTTAAACGTGAATAATTATATTTCAAATTGCAGCAATAAAAAACTATTTCCAACAAAAATCTTAATTAAAAAAAAGGTCATCTGTCTTGTTATGTTGGTAATGGTAGGCACCTGTACTGCTTGTAGTACACAGAGGAGAGGTCGCACACCTGCTGTAATTGCATGTTATGGAAAATGCAATCAAGGTTTAGGAGTAGAATCGACTGTGAATGCGGACACGACATGAAGCAGATAAGGACATTGCTCGCGTGCTTTGCCCAGATCAATATAATCAGATTCTATCTAGCTAAGTAGCTCAGTCTCTTTTATATGTATCCAACGAATCTTTAGAGATTTTTTTGAAATCAAAACAAAGTATAAATAAGTTAAAGTGTACAAGATAAAATAAAGATTCGTTAAAATAAACATACAATTTCTTCTGTTTCTTTATAAACTCAACCCCAAGGCTGTAAATTTAAATAAATAAAGAGAAACTGTTGCTAAATAATAATATTAAAGTAACAGCTAACTCAATTTGCCTATATATAAGTAAAGAATCCAAATAAAATTCTATATTAATTTTATTTTGTTACTGTAATGATTTCCAATATTGACAAAGTTATAAAAATGAAACATTTTTTTTTATATGTATGTAAAAAAATTGCTACTTTAGTTATCCCAAGCGTACATAAAAGTTTCATATAAAAGCTAATATATTTTAAAAGCAACTTTCGTAGAGGGAATAAAATAACCTTGTTAGCTTACGATGGAACGTCCTCCCCATGTTGACCTCAAGCCCCCTGGCCGCTGCCACTTCCTCTGATTTAGTCTTTTACTATCGAACGTTCTGTCACGAGGCTACTAAAACAATTATCGTTCCCAAAGTCCAATCAAATAGTGCATTGTAGACGAAATACATGGCATCTAGTTTCTGTGAAATCACAACTGTATGTTATATATAGTATAAGAGTGAAATAAACAAAAAAAAAAGCTCAATTATTAAAATCCCATGATAAAATGGCTTCGTTATCTTTCCTATAATATATTTAAAAATGAATCATGCTTTATAATTTTTTTTAATACTATACAGTATATAATTTATAGTTACATAAATATTGAAAAAAATCTATTATTAAAAATATTAATTGCCAGAGTTACATTGCCACAGCGGTAAATAAAGTCCCTGTGTACTGACGTTATATAGACTACCCGCTCTACGTGAGTGCTTAAAGAGTTGCCTATATTGCTGCATTCCTTGAATGACTGCGGCATCCCACTATACGAATTATTTTAATATGTATACGTGTCTTTATAATATTCAAAAAGTAGTTTGAAGAGCATTAATTGCTTTTATTTTAATTAAATAGGGTAAAGAGGGTGTTTTGATACTTAATTGTATCCTACCCATATTGTGAAAAATGTAATGTGAATTTTGATAATAAAAAAAAAAACCCTTTAAACTGAAACTATACGTAGTATATAAAAATTTCTGCGACACAGAGACCGCAAATAAATTTGTACAGTTGCGCAACTGCAGGAAAAAATAATTGTCTTTAATATATAAATGAGGGAAAAAAGGAGCAAATGGTAGCTCGTATAATAATTGTAATTTTAAATAAATGGAACCAACAGCTATTTTATAATATCTCCCTCTGTAATTAATTCCTCTGGCCACAATGAAATCCATTGCAGCTAGTTTTTGCCTGCATGCTTCTCAACTGTGTTGTTTGATCTTTGCCGCAGATTCGCAGCGGCATGGTTGCGGTGAGCGACGGCAAGACCCGTCCCCGCGCCATGCGGCTGCACCTCTCGATGGAGGTGCTACGTCTGCAGAGCCAGGAGGACCCACCGACCACCTCGGAGGTTCCCGCCTCTCCTCCCGGCAGCGTGGTTTCCACCACCTCGCGCAGGCGCGCAAGCGAGCTGCTCACCCCTGCCTGTACGTCCCCCGGCGCCGCCTCCACCGCGAGCCAGCTGCCCCCGGAGGACGGAAGACTGCCTCCGCCTGACGCAAGAGTAAGTAGCAGAAAGGACTCAAATGAGCAGTTGGGGTTGGCTTTATGCTCTCTTGATGTACAGTACTAATGAAACGAGTTACACTCCCTTCTTGCGTGTCTAATCTTCGTCGAATTTAAGATTTTAGTCAAAATATCTATATTATGTCTCAATGTTTGGTAAATTATTCAAGATTCATCTCATTTGTAAAGTGAAAATAAATATTCATGAACTCAATTTACGAAAAGTAAAGTTCTCTAAAATTATTATTTAATTTTTAGCTGCGGGAGATATGCAAAATTTAATTACAGTAATGTTTTACTTTTGTTTCCTATACAAAAGTTTATCAACATGCAGCTGAATACAAAGTAATGTACTGCGTGGTTTACAACACATGCAGAGAAGGTTACATTCATTATTAATAACACGCAGTACAGTGTAGTTGCTCATCGTGGTTTATCTCACAAAAACGCCTGCGGTCTAGGGGAACTTCAAAAACCTCAAAATAAAGAGAATAATGTATCGGTCTCTCTAATTTAAACTAATAAGCACTTGATTATGGTGAGGTTTTTTCATCATGTCAAAAGAGACAGTTTGTGTGTAGCTTGTAAGGATAATTATTTAAATCAACATAAATAAATCACACAAAGTTTATAATGGCACTCTTTATAGTAAAACAAATCTAAGTTTACGCCTGACATGGCTAGACTATACGTCTAGACCGACTGGCGCCCCCTATCTTAGCCATGTTATGACTTTCAAGATGGCCGCCGCGCGTAATCGAATCCACATGTAAACTAAGATCTGTTATACTGTAGATGATTTTTTTTTTTTAAACAATTTCCATCTTTTTGAATGACAGACGGCTGTAGTGTCATGTTCATTTACTCAATAAAAATAAATACAATATCATATAAGTTTTCCATTATATTTAGACATTTGTTGCATATTTAGCCCTTAAATTTGCTTTAAAAATTATATATTAATAGAAGTCCTTGCAATTGAAAAATTCTTGCATGTAAAAAAGTCTATATAGAAAATAGAAATAAAGTAAAAATCGTTCTACGTAGCGATAGAACGAATAAAATAAAGTTATATTGTCATTAGAATGATGGCCAATTTTAGCTTTGTTAAAATGAAAAGTTGTGGCCAAAGTGATGAAGAGACACAGTTAATGAAGGGAACCAGGGGGAAGGAAAGTTGTCTAACTCA
Source organism: Siphlonurus alternatus (assembly GCA_949825025.1). Classification (NCBI taxonomy): domain Eukaryota; kingdom Metazoa; phylum Arthropoda; class Insecta; order Ephemeroptera; family Siphlonuridae; genus Siphlonurus; species Siphlonurus alternatus. Next base: position 10,353,032 of record OX463779.1, read on the forward strand.
ACGGTGCAGAAAGCAGTTTGGATCGCTTTGTGGGCAAGGACGCTCCAAGGACGGCACTTTTGTGTGAACTTTGGCCTGGCAAATAACGTAACGAGGTGGTACGAACTCGGTAACAAAACAAATTGGTGAAAATTGATCTCTGGCGAGAGGTTGTGTCATGTAAATGTGTCCACTAAATTCCTAAATCTTATGGTTGTAACACTGTTACTAACTTTTTTATTTGGAAAACATAACTGCTTAAAGGCCTCTCACTTGCTTCTTTTTCCACTATATATGGATGTCTTATCTTACTTGACATTTGGTGTGAAACTTTTCAAGTTGTTCTGTAAGACTTGGAAGACAAGACGAGAAATATATAATCAATTTTAGTGCAAAACTTTTAAATTTTGTTTCTATAAGTTGGATATAATTGCTGTACGTTAACAAAGTTATTTTTTTAAAGATTATATACATTTTGTTTGCTGCATTGCATGCTAAATAGAAAAATGTAAAAAGACATAAAAGCAAGTAATTTAGTAATATTAGAAAGTTGAAGAAGAAAGTTGAATAAAATTTTACGTGATCAAAATATATATTTTTATATACAAAGAAGGTAAAAAAAAAATCAAATTGCTTTCACTTATATTAATTTAAAATGCATTTAATACAAATACAAAAAAAAAAAAATGGTATTAGGAAAACAGCAGAAATGCAATTTGAATTTAAATATACGTAATATGTTTACAGTTTTTCATATTTTTATCACGCCTCCTGTTTTAGGGCACTTAGATGTTTACAAAATTTCCTTGCATGCAGGCACGACAACAGCCATCACGTAATCTTTTCATATTTCAATAAAACAGAATGCTTAATATATGTGACCTGCTTATAGAAAAACATTAAACAAAAAATCACGCATTCTTTTGAAACAAAGTTGCATATATATGTATGTTTTATATTTGATAAAAAAAATATATATATGTTGTTAATTAGTAAATTTTTAACACGAACTCTGATTTGAGTTTTTTTCTCTCTATCTCTCTTTCTCTCTTTTTATTCTACTATACTTGAATGGGAGATAAAAAGAAAATACTTTCTAAACTTTTTAATACAGTTATTTTTTGTAAATGCTTTTTTTTTCTTTCTAGTTAATGGAGATTGCTAGAGTTTATTTGTAGAAATGAAAGAAGAAAAAATAATAAAAAACACACAGAACCATGCTGCGAGTTGAAAATGAGCTAATTTAAAAAGTGCCTTTGGCATTCCAATCTATCCGATTCATAGTAACAAATTTTTTGTAGTAATTTTTAAGAAAAAAAAAAAAAGTAAAAAAACACGTGTGATAGGTTTAATTTAAATTCTAAACACGTTTGTTACTTCCATTCCATTGCCTTTTTTCTAGTGCATGCGTTGTCCACGGCGGTTGACCCGTCTATTGAATAAAAGATTTCAAAATCTTGTTAAAATGATCTTTCATCGAAGTAATTTGTTTTCTTATCATGAATAAAGATTAAATAAATGTTACAATGTTTTAGTGACTTCCTCCCTCTCTATTTCCTCTTCCAGCTTCCTCCTCTGTTAAGAAAGCTAAATTCTAAATTATAACCTTTACAAATGAAGGTTTATGTGTACAAGAGTATATCCAATTTTATACAGCTAAAATCTAATTAGTTTAGACTTTAATTAAAAAAGGTACCCCAAACACATTGATTATAAATAATATACGGTCTTCGTTAAAGATTTAATAAAATTACCTACTGGTTTCTTACATTATCCTCTTAGAAAAGTAAAGTTGTTGAAAATTTCAATGAGAAAAAAGTTGAAATAGGTAAAATTTGTACAATATACATTTGCTAAACTACGATACAAATTACAGTCTGAGTCCAAGGTGACTTGAAGGTTAAAACAAATGGTGAAACGCATAAATTGTGATTGTGTGAATTTCATGGCATACTTCCATTTGTCAGCGTACAAAGTCAATAACTTAAATTCGATTGTTTACCAAGGAAACTCGATCATGTACTGCATAGAATATATTTAAACATTAATGTATTTTAAGTTTAACCTTCCGATAATTTATCATCTTTAGCAAACATGTTTGTATTTAGTTTTACGACTTTGATTTATATGCATCTTATTGCATAGCTCACAGAAAACTTTAGACTTTAGATTAAGAGGAAAAGATTCATCTCAATATTGTTTTAGATTTAAAAAGTTTCCATCAAGTAATTAGTTTTCGGCTTTATAACTTTATCTCTATTGTCTTATAACTTAATTAATTTTCATACAAGGTTTTAATGAACGAGTGAAAATTCATTAAAGATAAAAAAAAACTTTAGGTTTGTGGGCTTCAGTTTCCTTGGCCTATTACATCCTATAATTCTGTATAAGAAATGGGACGTAACAGTGTTATCTGTCGGCATTCTGAAAGAAAATTAATTTAGCATATAATATGCCATACTCAAATTGAGATTCAGCTAGTAACAAATTTCAAAAGCAGTATAATAGATACTCTCCAAGTGCCACCTTTTCATAAGAGAAATTTGGCGTTCTGATTGGCTGGCACACATGCGGTAACCAATCAAAACCCCAGTTTTTCACAAGACTACTGGCTCCCCTTTTTTCAATTTCCCATCTAATATATTATACGTATGTAAATGTTCGATTTGACCTCTGTGACCTTGCAGGAGCGCGTGGTGGAGGTGAAGCGGCAGCGCACAGGTGGACTGGGCCTCAGCATCAAGGGCGGAGCGGAGCACAAACTGCCCATCCTCTTATCACGCATCTTCCGCGAGCAGGCCGCCGACCAGACCGGCCAGCTCTTCGTGGGCGATGCCATTGTCCGAGGTAAGGACTCCGAGTGTATCTTTTTGCTGCAAAGTGGGAGCTTATCCTATATAAAAAACTTTCAGAATTTTCAATGATTAGATAATATGTCAGGAAATTATCGTATGATATAGCGTTCTACAAGCAACAATAAAATACATTTTATAAATTTCAACTTTAACTGTGAATAATGTGTATTTTTGTCATAATTTATGTATAGCCTTCGAGAGAAATAAATAAATATTACCAAGGTTCTTGGTAACTAAAAAGCACATTTTTTTCCGATACATTTTCATCTACTTTTCTACTTGTACAGTTAGAACATATTTTACAGATGAGGTAACAAATAAAGTAAATAAACCGTGGAATTAAATTTAAAAAAAAAATATTCTGATAATATTTCTTTTTATAACTATCTTTTTCAAGCTCTGAGCAAGTTTAGCTTGTAAATTGTACAACAAGCTGGAAAGTTTTTTTTATGAAAAAAACACATTATTTAATTGTACGTAAACACAGGAACTTACATTCAAGACAAAGTACATAGCGAGATAAAAGTTAGTATCACGTTTTTTCTATATTATTACCAACCTTTTTCGTTTCAATAATTTTGCTAGCTCTTCTATTAAAATTATGTTAGAGGGACACTTTTTTCATTGCTAGTGCTACGTTTGTCAATTGACATAAAGTGAGACTTGGTTATACGTATAATCTTAACACCATTTCCGCGAATTGTGTTTGCACGGCTTCAATCATTACTTTTATAGTGAACATTAAAAAAGAGTTGTAAAAAGTTAATGTTTTTAAAGCATTTTATTAAAAAAAGAGAGGAGCAAATGATTAATGGTGGTAGTAAATTTTGATATATTTTTTTGTTTCTTAAAAGATTGCTCAAAATGTAAAGACATTAAAACTAATGTAATTTTAAAATTACATTAAATAGTATTTACTAATTATTTTTCTGTAATTGAGAAAGAATGACTTGGAAAAGACTTTCTTTAACAAGAGAGTGAACGAAAGTGCGGAGTGACAGATGACTTTACATTCAAATTGTTTGCCTAGACATTTCATTTCCTCCACACCTTGTCTCGATGTAGCAGATCTCAGATAAAGAAAAACGTTCCCACTTTTCTTTTCCACTTTCACAAAATAGCTTTTGGTTTTCCTTTAATTTAACAATTTAAAATTCAGATCAATGACAGACGATCGATAAATTTATTTATAGAATCTATTCAAATATTTAATTAAACCCTATATAATATATCTAGGTACAGCATTTGAATAAAATTTTATTACCATGCATTTAAATTTAAACAAAAATATAAATGTTTCTATTATGCTCTCCGTTGCACCTTTCAACGTGACGTAATGATACATAACGCCACAAGAAATGGTGGAATTGAATTATTACTAATTAAAAGAGTTATTCAAGTTAAAATTATAATAAACTTGAAAGGTGATAGAGTTTGTCGGAAATAAAGCTTACGTAAATCACAACAAATCACAATTAAACTCACAATACATATTGTTTATTTTTATTCACTCGCAGTTGTTTTATATTTTCTTTGTAGAATTTTTTAGGCAAACTTTTTTATGCTTGGTCTTTGCTTTTATTGGAACTTCAGTAGGTTATATACAAGCATCCGTTCAGACTTTAAATCTGTTGAAAATATAAAACACTTGCCTTAAGTTGAAATTTGATTATATATACATTTCTGTATATCACGTTCACTATACAAAAGGAAAAAATATCAATTAAAAATTTAATTTTTCTGAAAAATAGTTGTACATTGATAGTATATATTACATAATTTTAGTGTAACAGTTCCATGCACCAACTAATATAATAATTATGTGTAATGTGCCTGTGTGAATTTAGTGCACTTCAAATCCCGGAAATGTAATAACAATAACGTTTCAGTTCTCCAAGGTTCAATTCAGAACGTGATGGTAATAAAAATGTCCAAGCTTAAAATTTTCCGTTCCTTTTACAGTTAACTTCTCACTACCACGGTATCTTATCAACATTTTATCACCTTTTTAAGACTGTTTTTTTTTATCGTCAATTGGACTGACCTTATGGTGTGCCCGCAGTGAACGGTCAGGAGCTGTACGGGTGCACACACGACGCGGCGGTGAACATGCTGCGCAACGCCGGGGACACCGTCACGCTGACCGTGAAGCACTACCGCGCCGCCACCCCGTTCCTGCAACACACAAGTGAGCACCACAACCCTGGCTCATTTCACGTCCTTTGTCTAAATAATGGGAAATTTATTCGATATGCTTAAACAAACATATCAGGATCACGTCACAGCAATGTGTTGCAAATTGTTGAGATTTTCTTTTTTAAGTTTATATTGTTTTAACTTTCTTGTAATACCATCAGTTGTTTTTAACAAGTATCATTAGCATATGTATTGAGTATTGAGAATATGATAGAAATAATAACTAAATAAGATTTTTTTTATCACATAAAAACATCGCGTGTTTCTGCACTTCTTAAAACCAAGACTGGCCTATAACCCAGATGTGAGCTCGAAATTGTCTCCCAAGCCGTTGCACAGCACCCTATTGATTTTATCCAAAAACAAACAAACATTGTCAGCTTGAGGGGGAAAAATGTATCAGTCGAAAAAATAACACGAAGAAAAAATACACGTGTGTCTATATTGTACCCTCGAGTGTATATAAAATGCAAACTTTTCAATGGTTTTCTACTAAGATTTTTGCATTTTATAATACATACTGCTGCATTGCCAGGTTAATTACCAAAAAAAAAAAAAAAAAAAAACTTGAAATATTGGGTAAAGGACTTGAAGAAAATTTTCTATATTAAATATTATATTATATATTTTTTTTTTTTGTTATAAACTTAAATATATTAACAAAGTTTTCTTTTATAATTTAAATCCAAGATAGCAGGTGCAAACTGTAAAATTTTATTGTTATAGGGTCTTATTTAACCATAAATGCTGATATATATCAATACCATTTCTTTTTAAATTGTGTTTTTATATTATAAATACTGCAGCAATATTAAAAAAGACATTATGGCCACGAAAGCATTAGCAAGCCTACACGTTATACGCTAATGTGTAAAAAACAACTATAAACTTACAGGAGTTGCGTGTTACAACTTTTTCATGCACAACCTAACACGTAAAAGTTTCATAAGCGTGCACTTTTTGCTGCAAGGTGCGTGTTAATAAGCTAAAAATCAGAGTGGAGTATTCCAAATATTGTGATAAAATTTATCATAAAATTTATATTGATCTTTCTACTAAAGTTAAGGAATCACGAGTGAAGTATCCGGAGAACATTTCAATTGAGATGTAAGGTCCTAATAAATTGAAAGTCTTCACAAAACAGCTGTAGGAGAAATTTATACAAAGCAGCCAACTTCTAATTAATTTTTATTTTTTTTATTTTTTTTCATTGAAACTATGAGTTTAAATTATCTTACAGGAAAAAATTATTTTGCTATGATATTAGCTTGGTTTTTAATTAATATATATATGGTGATACGAAATTATTATTTTTACTGGAATTTTTAAATCTGCAAATGATAAATATTGATTTTATTGTATAATTGTATTATAAATATAACCATATTTCACAAAATTTAATGTATTTTTACTTAAAGGACTTCGGTATACATTTTAGCCGAAAAAAATATTAGTACTAAAATTTGTGTCAGAAATTAAAACTGTTGGTAAATTGAGACCAACTACCAAAATTTGTATCAAAATTTTATGGATAACACTGAAATTGTACAACACTACTTTCCGTCGTGTCCCAGTGCCACGCGAGGACAGCAGCCGCTCACTGATGCTGGACAACGCGGGCAAGCGCGTGGACGAAGAGTGGCGTGCCACCTCGCCCGGCGTGGGCTCGCGACGCTCCTCCTCTGCAGTCGGCAGCACCACCTCTGGGCGCTGGGTGGACATCGTCACAGGTACGACTCAGGTAGCAATATCAAATTCAAATTGCTTGCTGGACGCTCTTGGCATCTCTTGAGTGAAGAAAATTTTCCAAGGTGACGACTGTAATAAACATTTTGGTCCGAGTGTCTTTCTATCAGCTCCTTTCCACCAAATTTTTATCTGCAATCATAAAATTAAATAAAAAACATGCAATTTAATTTAGTCAGTGATTTAGGTTAATGCTTATTTATTTAGGAACTCTTTTTTTATGTGGCTTTTAATAATAATGCGATACATCTCGTATTATTAATGTTAGCACTTTATTTAAATCAAACTTTAAAACATTAAATGTAAAGAGCAAACCATTCTTCAAGAAAATAAATTACAAACTAAGCTAAGATTTTCTAAATTCATTAAGCACGTACAAGCAAGAATTTACGGTAGAATGATTTTAAAATTTTAAATTAAATTAGAGAAGAAGTAACTCTGCATATTTTATAAAATATTGAATCTAAAATTTTGAGAGGAAATTAAGCCTTTTTCAGTTCACTACCTTGTGGTCCTAGCTAGTTTGGTTATTTCAGAGAGTGTACGACGTAATTTAATGTAACTGCAAACTCCACCAGATAAAATGCCATACTGTATACATACATTCCTGCTCTTGGGAATTCTAACTTCTTATTCAAGGTGTATCTCATGTCCTAATCTACAGCGAACGTGTCGGTAAACTTTTAAAACACTGAACTTGTGAAGACGAAGATCTGTAATGTAAAATAACCTAAAAAGCTTCCTCGCAGGAGTTTATATAGTAGAAGTTTTAAAGCTCACATTATCAAATACAGAAAAAGTTTCCATTACCATATATTACTGCATTATTTCTTTATTATTATTTAATCAGATTTAATATAATTTTAATATAATACTAATTTGATTTTAATTATATTTTTACAAGTATATTTAAATTTTATTTACATAAAAAGAAAAAAAGAAGCAATAAAAGACCACCATTAAATATAATTCACGTGTTATCTTAATGGCTTTTTCTTATGTAAAAATTTCAAAATAAAAAGACTATCTAGCTTAAAATAAATATGAGAATCTTAATAAGGTAAAAACGTATTAATTTAAACTAGAATTGTAAGGGAACGGAGGTATCAGGGTGCGACGTCCGGTGCGCCTACGGAGGGTAAGAGGGAAATAATTGGTTTGTTCGCACCATCTAGATGATACATTGAATGTGCTTTACCGTTTGCCTCCTTTAAGAAAAATTCCTATCTTCCTGAGTTTAATTGAATTACTTCTTATTACAACAATAGCAACAACGTCCGAAACCTCACGTTCTGACTGTCCTTGTGCGTGCTGCAGTGCCCTTGATGATGGCGTACGTGACGCGCTACATTTTCGGCACGGACAAGCTGCGACCGAACGCCTTCGAGGTCCGCGGTCTGAACGGCACGAGCACCGGCATCGTGCAGTGTGGCGACGCGGCCATCCTGTCGCAGTGGCTCAAGTACATCTCCGACAATATCGTGGGACTGACCAGTCTGCAGGTAATTCACTTTCCTCATGCCACTAACCATGTAATTACTTTGACTGATTAGATTTCATGATTTCTGAAAAGCTTAAATATATTTACTGAGTACTTGGGAATCAACTGGGTACCCTTCCAAATTAAGCTTCATTCCTTTAATTATTTTTTTACAGATAAAACCATTACAATTTCTTATAGCTGCATGACTTATCAGTGGTTTTGATCCCCATGGAACCTGAATTAAGTTTGTCTTACCACCATGCACAGCAAAAACACACAATTCAAATGAAACAATTTTATAATAAATGATGTTACAAAAAAATTACGGTTTATGTATATACTTTTTCTCTTTTTAGAACAGTAAATATATTGTGCAGTAAAATTGTGTTAAAAAAAACAGCGATAAAATAAATACATATATAGTTCAGTTCCAACGTTGAACCCTGGGTTTAAGAGAAATGGTTTTATTTCAACTCCATGGAGCATTTTGTATCAGCTGTGACTGTTGAGTGATTTCCTCGCTTGAGTAACTTTGCACAATCGCTTTGCGTCGCCGTGGTTACAGATGAAGCTGTACAACCGCAGTCTGGCGAGTGCCGAGCGCATCGAGTACATGGGCTGGGTGAACGAAGGCGTGCTCAACAACAACCAGCCGTGGCAGTGCTGGCGGCCGCGCTTCCTCACCCTACGATCCACCGACGTCCTCCTCAGCGACTCACCGCCCGTGAGTGACAAATAAAACCATTCACACCATTTTTAACGGAGCTCATTTTCAGGACTGTATTTCACAAAAATACACTAAAAACAGTGGAGAGGAGCATTATATATGACCAGGGAATACCATAATCTTTTCATAACATGACTGAAAGAATTTAATGAATATATAATATATATCATCCTCTAAATCCATCGTTTGTATAATACATAGAAGAAAGAAAAAGAGCATAGCCATATATATACTGTATATGTAAAATATATATATGCTCAGTTAACATATCATAAACGCCGGAATATATTCTGTTTATGATAAACAAAATATTATATTATGATAAACAGAATACATTCTGTTTGTGATATGTAAACTAATAGGGTAGTCAGGTAGTGAACTATTGTATTATTTCTTTTAAAAAATATAATTATTTCTATATAATTAAACTTGTTTGTTGTATTTTTGGGTGCAATCAGCATCCTAAGTTCAACATTTACCGCTAAAAATGCGTCTAATGACTGGAACGTTTCAAAACGAAGCTAATGAACTTGACGATGGATGTAGTTGTAGATATAATTGTAATTGGCCATCTCTGCTAAATTGTCCTTCAAATTTTTTCATAGTCCATGCACGATTACAGTAAATTATATTTGGAAATGTGGACATAATGTTGACTGGTGGAAAATCAAAATCTTACAGCATAGTCAATTTTGCAATTTTTCACGCTCAAGTGAGCTCATAAAAAAAGAAGAAAAACAATGTATTTTTCTTCTCCGCTTCAGTTCTTTGTAATTCCCGTGTCCACTGTTACTGCATTATTATCCCATTTAATTTAGTAATCATATATATTGAATTATATATTATTGTTTTTACGTTAATTTATGCTGCAGAACTAAAATATTACTATACAATAATTGTAACTTTTAAAAGTACCGTATCTTTATGTGTATCAGATATTTAGAAACTAAATATTAGTTCTTGGCTACAGATATGGATATCATATTTTACATAAAAATTTACCAGTGAATAATTTTATACTGCTCTCGCAGAGCTATATAATGATGTATCATATATTATAGCTCGGGAGAAAATATTTTATGCTATAATAACTGATGTGATATATGGGGTCTGAAGACATTTTTTAGAATTTAAAATAACCTTTTTTTGTCTTCAGACGATGCAGAAGAGTGCTCTATAAAATCGATACAAAATACATGACTCTGTATTCTGCAGAGGGAACTGCACAAGATAGGAGAATGTTTGCGCGTACAAAGCATTTATAAGACTTATTTTATTTTTATTGTATTGCTCTAAAATGTAATTCAGATTTAGAACACAACAATTGCTATTTCCATCGTTATTATATAGTACAGTATATCGTTTTGTTTTTTAATATCATGAATTGAATGCTATATTGTAATACAATAATGTGTTATAATATTGTACATTGAAGCCAAGATAAAGTGTTATGTATAATATAGACAGCATCGGGCATTGCCCCTGTCGTATATCGTTTTATTATATGACTCGTCGCATATTTAGTAACTGCTCTTAGAATAAAATGCTCTTTCTTTATATCCCTGAAGGGCAAATATTTTCCTTGTTGAGGTTTATTAAGTCGTATACAATAACAGAAATTAATATTTTGGTACAGATTGTAGCACATGTAAATGTGATGGACGCCTGTGTCCACAGCTGAGCACGAGTTCGTGGGGCGACAACTGCCTGGTGTTCCGCATCTACCAGACCATGTTCCGCGTGATAAAGGATTCGGAGAACGTGGACGAGCGACAGCACTGCTTCCTGCTGCAGACCGCCGGCCAGGAGTCACGATATCTCTCCGTCGAGACGCGTCAGGAGCTACTGCGCATAGAGGCTGCCTGGCACTGCGCAGTCTGTTCCGCCGTCATGAAGCTCGGGGTACGTGTGTGTTCATTAACTCACTCCCATTTTCATAAAATATTTGTTTATTGACGTCATAAAGACATCAGGTATGGATATCTGGTGGTTTTACCTGAGTCATTTTAAAAGTGGCTATGTTTTGATATCAGGGCTTTGCTACTGACTAAAGTAAAAGTGTAGTTGAGTCATACTTATACTGACTCCAACGAGGAGGTTTTCAATGCCATCTTTTGGTGCAATATGAGGTCAATAGCAAAGACATCCGACTCGCATCCATGTCTCTTACTCTTACAATTTTTCTGGCCTAAATAGGACACATCAAGTATTTTTTTTTTTTAACTGAAATGCAAGCCACAGAAAAGTTGAAATATTTTTATTAAAATTTCAGCTGTTTCATAACTTTGCAGGTTTTTTTTTATTGTAATTAATTCTTTTTCATTTAAATGAAATTGAGATCTCCTGTAATTACAAAGAAACAAAAAAATATATACTGTACACTTTTGTAATATTTTTTTAAATAAGGTGATTAAATTGTATTATTAAATTATTTAAATATTTATTATTATTAGTAAATATTATATGTGTATGTCTTTTTGTTTTGTTTTTTGTTTTAAACTTAATATTCAATAAAATCAATACACATTACTTAATTTAAAATTGAAATTTTGCAAGAAAAATTATTATTACTATCCATGAATCAATATTGACAGCTATTTTAATGTTTGCTAGTTAATTTGTATGATAATGCAATTAGGCTTATTTATTTTATCGAGCTGTTTTATTTTTATATAATAAGATGTTAGCTTACGGTATACTCAAAATAAAAAAATGTTTTATGTGAGTTGGATGCAAACATGAAAATTGACTTGAAGATGTCCAAGCTAAAAACTTTATCCTTGAAATATATGGACCACTTAAAAACCAATAACAAATTATTGCTTAGTAAATATTAGTACGCAGTCAGTTGTTAAGACCGAGTTTTGATTAATTTTTTTCATTCAGGAAGAAGTAGTTTTACAAATACGGGAAACGTCAGTTGATTTATGGTAAAATATATTAATATATTATATTTAATATTAATTATGCATTCTATTTTATTTTTTGGAGATGAAACTAACTAATTTTATCCCTGCATATTTACTTTATATTTTACGGCTGGCTTGATTTTTATGGTACATCTTAAACATCTGCACGCTAAGGGTAAAAACATTATTAATATTTTATATTATTTCAGCTTTTCACTAATTAAATTTGAAAAATTTAAAATATATGCTAAATCTATTCTACAGAGAAAGATGATCAGATATATCTTATTTTCTCTCAATATGCAAATGCAAGTCACAAGATTGATTTTATTATTGAAAAGAAAATCGCTTATTAAATTAAAAACATTTTTAGTTAAATGAAGTATCTTTAACAAATGAAATCACATTTATACTTCTTATACTTGTAAATTTAATAAATTTGCATCCATCCTATATTGATTTAGCGGTCTAGAATTGAGTTCAATTTTTACTGCACGCATAAAACCTTCCTCTATATAGTTGAAGTTTACCCACGTGGCTTGTTGGTTCTATTAGATTTTATATCACTGATTCAACAAATACATTACACCGAGAAAGGCTGGGGTACACATTGTATGATTTAATAAGTACGCATTGTCACAGAGCTTTTTCGTATTAATTTTCATAATACTTAAAAATCAAATGCTGGAAGTGATTGAACACACAAGACTTTTTGAAAAGGTAAATAGTATTTAATAAAGTTGATTTTTTAATTTACCAAAGGGCAAAACACTTTGTAAAATCAGAACTGGAAATTCAAAATAATTAATCGAGGAAAATGAAATCAATACCATGTTGGTGTTATCTGAGAATTGCCGTATTGAAATTACTTAAAATATAAAAATAACTTTCTTTGTTGACTTGAACTGAAAATATTAATTGTAGCGTTAGTATTTAAAATATATTATATCTCTCGTTAAGTCTTTTTTTTTTTTTTTTTTTTTTTTTAGTGTCTGGAGAGTTGTATTATAGCGTGTACGAAGTGATTTACCTTTTTGAATTAAACTGCACAACAGAGCAGATCACTAAACATGCTAGAAGGCTTTGCACACAATCCCCCCAGCTTTGTCTCGGTGCTACACGGGGCAGGGGCGTAGTCATTACTCGGTGTGATGTGTCGACAGAGCAAGACGTTCAACGTGGTGTGGTCCGGCCGGGCGGGCGGCCTCACCCTCGACTGGAACGTGGGCTTCGTGCTGGCGGACGCCGAGACTGGCGCCACCTCCTGGCGCTACAAGTTCTCGCAGCTCAAGGGATCCTCAGATGACAACAAGTGTCGCCTCAAGCTGCACTTCCAGCTGCCGGAGACGCGGATCATCGAGACCAGGGTCAGTATAAAATACTGCATCGCACCTCCCGCACATATGACACCGTAATACATCATTGTATAAATTTAATTCTATATTCAGACAACAAACTTATATCAAGGTCAGCTCGGTAATGTATTCCATGTTGTAAGTAATTTTACTTTTTATATTATATTTCTCACATATTAAAGATTTAAAACAAAGAGAATTTTAAAAAAAAAAAAAAAAAAAAAACAATATTGGCACAGTAAATATGAAAATAGAAAAATGGTGAAACACAATTCAACATGACAAAAATTGACAATGTTCCAATTTCAGTGCTGGAATATAAAGGATATTACATTTATATACGTATCACAGACCTAACTTACAATTGAAATGGACGAACCACATGATTAAATACAAAAAGAAAACTATTATGTCAATTTTCGTAAACCATTCTAATAAATAATTTCTGTTGAAGAGTGACTCCTTCTTTCAAAAAAAATAAAAATAAAATAAAAAATAAAATAAAAAATAAAAAAAAAATAAATAAAAATAGAAACATTCTCCATATTCTGATATAAAATATCAAAATTAGTGCAACAAAACATAAAAGTACATATATACGCTAATAAACTTAGGGGGCAGTCAAAACGTTCCCTAATGCTCTGCTCAGTTAGAAGGTGGTTATTTGAGGCACTATGGCTTGGTTTCTTGACCTATTACCTCTCAAAAACTGAAAATACTGTATATTTCTGTAAAATTGTATAAAGTATAAAGACTGTAAAACGCAAGCACATCTCGCAGGAATTACCGTAAGAATGTCGCGAATCTCGTAAAATTGTTGATGGGTGAATAATAATAATATTAAAATGTTTTTTGCGTAAATTGACCCTAAAGTCAAGATTTTATTATTGTTAAATTTAATTACAGTACTTAACTTTCGAAAATTTCGACTGAATTCACTTTCTTGATTGCAACTACACGTTCCGCATGGCATGCCGTAGCAAAATCAAAACCCCTTTGATTTTCTTACAGAGCTAAATGTGCTACGGCGTCTTACGGCATGAATGCCGTAGCAATTTCCGAATATGTGAAAGCTCTTTTATATAGGAAACTCCAATGACGAAGTATGAAAGTTCTAGCAAAAAACATTTAATTAAATGAATCATACATAGGTAAATTACCTCGATAAAAAATATAACTTTTTTAATGCAAGAATTTTAAATATCATATCAAGCTCATGCACTAAATTTCAATTTTTTTGTAAATATGTAGTATATTTATCTATTTGATACTCTTTTAATAAATTTTCGTGCTATTTGTGAAATATTGAGCGTATCGTCAAAACGTTGCTCCGGGCTCTCCCAAATGGTGCTGCCTCTCCAGGGAAATTAATGAACTACATCTACCATCGTGTCTGGCGGCAATGCTAGAGTTCATATATTCAAAGGGCGACCGCATAAATTGCTCGCAGTCATATACAATAAATATAAAAGTACTTAATCAATCTAAAAACAATGAAACTATCACAGTTTACGTTTAATAATTCTTATTACTTCAGCATGTAAGACTAAGAATTTGTCTGTAATATCTTTCACTTCAAGAGTATTTTTATATAGTGTATTATAGGCACCAGAAATTGAAATTGTTATTATTAACTATGTATACATTATATACATGTTAGAAAAAGTAATTTGATATATATATATATTTATGATATATGATATGATATAATTATTGAACCTCTCTTTACGGGATCAAGTAACTTTGTCCATTTATAGTTGTCTAATCGCAGAATGTTGTTGGCAGCCAGCCAATTGAAATTTACATAAGACAATGAGAAAGCAATATATAATGTATGAGCAACGGTTATACTTTTGTAAAACAAAGACTACCCTGGAAGGTATCCAATTATTCAATGATAACAATAGCAAAAAACTTTAACTGGCTAAAAATGTAAGAGCATATGCATGTATACTGGTTGTACAATATAATATAGAATGAAGTCAGTGATAATAATATATATATGTTTGACAAAATTGTTTCAGTAATGCGAGTTCAAATAAAATTGCATTAAATTATTAATTAAATACGTTATATATGAAATAACGTCAACCTTAAATAAAGTTAAGATAAGGTAATTAATAATAAGACAATAAATAATTTACTCATGTCCTTCTCTCCCTCTCGCCATTATCATTATAATAGAACAGTTGAGGATTCGAGAGATATAGTTATTAAAAGTGAGTGCAAGTGTATATTTTTATTACTGAAGTCGTCGATGGTTCGACTTAAGCCGGTATTACATGATATCAAGGAAAATGAGATGTTAACATCTCATTTTCCTTGATGATACGATACAATTTTTCTAACTATTGAATACAATTTTTCCTGACAAGAAAATTTCATCTCCATACAAACAAATGGAGTTCAAGTTTTCTTGCAAGGAAAAATTGTATTCAAATAGTTAGAAAAATTGTATGGTGTAATATCGGCTTTACTGGCGATTACTGCAATTTATAGTAGTAGAAGAATTAAGTTATGAACATTGCTATTAAGAATAGAAAACAGTTCTTGACTCTTAGATTTTTTTAATCTATAATGCAGCAATCACAAAAAAATTGTCAAAACGTTTTTTATTAAGAACGTGGGGTGTGATGTCATCAGACGTTGATACCGAATTTCAAGACACCAAACCAAATTCCTGGTCCTTGGTGGTGTGTTATACTTGTAACATCCTTGGTCATTTTAGTCTCACTTGGAACGTGTGTTTCCGCAGGAGCTGGAGTGCTCGACGTTGCAGTCCCTGCTGTTCTGCATGCACGCCTTCCTCACGGCCAAGGTGGCTTCCGTGGACCCGGCCTTCCTCAGTTCGAAGGAGCCCTAGCCCGAGCGGCCGGCGGCCACTGCCGAGCGCGCACGGCCGGCCGACCCCTGCAGCTGGGTCCCCCACCAGGGAGGGTACTCATCGCCGCAGAACGGCTCGCCCAGCCGCCGCCCCACCTCGCTCGCCCTGCGCCGCACCACGCTGCCCACTCCCAGCGTCTCAGTGGCCGCCTCCGTGGCTGCCGCAGCTTCCGCGCGACGTCGACGGTAGCCACCTTGAGCGACTTAACAAGCCTCAATCTCTCGAGATCACGATATGTCAAGGGTAGAGCTCTTTGTCAGGTGTCAACATCTGGAAGAGTCAGCTAGTTTCAAAATCCACTTATTCTAATTTCAAGATTTTTTTTATTCATGCACTAGAGTAAACAGACTATAGTCCTTGTTGACAGAGAAAAAAGGGCAGTTTTGGAATTATTATAGGCTCAAATACGACAAATACACTTTATTTCTGTTATAAAATGGCTTAAATTTTGAAATTTACAAAAATAAAGTTTGAATGAGAGTGAGAAAATGCAAATATATCATATATACATATATGTTGAACATTAATTTGTAAATTATTGATCACAGAAGACAATAAAAATGTGTACTTTATTCCACTATCACAAACTATAAAGTAGAAAAAATAAAGAAATATATTGCACAAAATGTGTAATATCTACCTATCTCATTTACTGTTTGCTTAAGTAGGCATGACTCATGATGCCGTGCTCACATGACGCAATCAGGCAGTCCAAGGACACGCAGGCTGCATAACTCTCAGGGGTTGTACGGTCCCCGGTCATTCCATGTCTGGCGCTACTCGAGACTGGTGTGCTGACGGAGTGATTGAGCCTCGTCAGATCAGGTAATTACTCTGTGTGTTGGTACTCCTAACCAAATGACTGCACAATAGTAATTTTATTCAACCAAATAAAGCTTGAACTTTGAATAACTGGAAAGTGGTGAAATTCTGTATACGTGACATATTTTAAATGTTAAAATTGGGACAAAAATGTAAGTAAATTTCCAAGATCTTCAATAAACCATGTCTATTTTCAAGCTTCACTTGAAATTCTTGCTGATATTTATGTACTTATTATAATTGTTTCAGTAATTATATCAGTATAGACTGAAGCAAAAGTATATGTAACACATTCTCGCCTCCAAGCGAGTGGACCCTGATGTAAACCACTATGACATTGATGATTGTCCTCGGTCATGACTGAACTGTGTTAACATATTTTGGCTTCAGTCCATCGATAAATATTTTAATTTTGTTTGACAATACATGATTAGGTTCACAACATTTCACTTCATTTTATTTTTAATTCAGTGTTGCGTAATTCAATTTTACCTCTAAAATGAGAAAAAACTTGCAGATTAATAAAGATATGAAAAACAGTTATTAACTCGTAAAATATGTTTTTGTTTTTTTATTGCTTACACTGGTGTAATGTCAGGTTTATCGACACCATACTTGACTGTTAAATGACGTGATCTCGAGAGAGAGAGAGAGGGGGAGGGGGAAGTGGACACGCCCACCTTGCACCGTCACACCCTGCTGGATGAAGACGCACAATCACGCGCTCACCAGACGACACTACTTTGAATGTTGCACTTCTTGTGTACAATACGTAAACTCACTGAAAACTATCCGTAGTATATGGTGAATAAATGGACCCTAAAAAAATTGTTTCACTCCTATTGTTTCCTATGACTATTATAATAATTGTAGTGAATTAATGAGAAAAAAAAATACACGGAAAAAAGTGTCAATTTATTCTTAAACTAATGAAATAATTTTCAAATTGCATGTAAAACTTGTAAAATAAAACTTATTTAAATTAAAAAAAAATATATCTAATAATGTGTCTAAAAAAAAAAATGAAATTCTATGAAAAATATATTATTTTAAGAAAGACAGTGTTAATTATTATACTACTGTCTTTCTGCAAACTGAAATACGTTCAATGATACAAAAAATATAATGCTATAAATTAATTAATATTCAAACACAATTGACACGATTATGCGATTGAAAAGTTTGTGATTTAGTGTACAACATAATTTCTTATCATATACCACGTATATATTTTAAATTTAAAACCATTGTTTTTCTGTATATACCAGAAAGAGTACAGCAATTTGTTCTCATTCAAATCTACATCATGTTGTAATTATTGGTCTAATGAACGAGAATGTAGTACTGTTTATTTTAAATAAATCGTGATAGAAGGACAAAGAAGAAATTGCACAGATGAATTTGTTGCTCAAAATTATGTAATGTGTAAATGTAGCAACAATATAATAAGTGTTTTTAATTTGTTAAAAAAAATATTTAAAATATTAATTTCATTTAGCTTAGAATCAAATCCAGGTTTTATTAAAAGTATTAGCAATTTTTATTGTAATGAACTTTCCACTAGCATTTTCTTACCCGATGTGGAACATTAAAAAAAAAAAACTTATTGGTGGTAATAATAATAAATAAAAAAAAAAAAAAAACTCGCGATCTTTAATAAAAGATATGCATTGTAAATGTTGTAAATATATATTATTAATTACGCAAAGAATATTGTAATTATTCCTCTGAAGGAAAACTATATTAATATTATATTACCACATTATAATATATTATAGGTAAAATATTAATTATAATATAATTTAGTGCCTAAACTGTTATACTGTCCCAATCACTTTGTAAAATAAATAATGAATATTGTTTATATTGTACATAATACCACTATAATTAAAATAATGTGTATGAATACGTGAGAATGTGTTACTTAAATAGTAAGAGCTAGATTAGTCCAAATATTAAAATAAAATTATTACAGCCTCACTTACATTACAAGTAAGGTAATTTCATGAAGTTAAATGTTTAAATGATACAAAATCTCTATTAAATTAGGTTTCGTTTATTCTGACTGAATTAGAGGTATAGGAAATACGGTAAGACCATTAGCTTTAAGATTACGGGCAACTTCCATGAATTTTTACGCTTGCATAAATGAATAGAAAAAACAGCAACTTTGTTTTCCTCGGAAAATTTCTCTTTGCGGCCTTGTTTATCATCCCCTAACAATAACAAAAGGCATGGTGATAAACAAGGCTGCAAGTGAGATTTTCCAAGGTGAAGAGTGTACGTTCATGTTGTGTTCATTTAAACAGTTAAAAAGTTTCATATCAGTTGTCTATATTATTTTAATTAACCTTATTCCTTATTGTAAGGATTTATCTGATTTTGAAGATGATGGCAAAGTATTTTATCACTATGACATTATCAGTTCAAATACAATTATTCCTCTTCGTTTAGAAAGTGACTGAGCATTATCTTTATCTATTTAATCTATTTATTTCGATTATATTATGACAAATAAAAAACTCCATCAAAAGTAATTTACAGCATTTAATAATAATTCAATTTAAATATAGCTAATAAAGACGATTTTTGTATACGTTCCTAATCTTGCTTAATTTAGACTATACTTATAACTCAATATTTTTTTATCTGAAGCATTATTATTAAATATTACAGATACTACTTTTATCAGCAGTCAAGAATAATATAAAATATTATAAATATACATATATTATAAGCTATAAATTTATCATTTCAAAATACAGTATAATAATGTTTGTTTTATTGATTAAATTATATTATTCAGAGTAAAAATTAAAGCTTCTGCTATATGAAAAAAACAGAAAATATGATTTTTATTTTATCTTTTTAGGATGGCACATAAATTTTAATTATATTTTTATCGGATTGAATATCAGGCATTTTAAATTATAAAATAATAAAATCGATTTTTATATGTTGTACGTTTAATGAAGTGAAAGAACATTACCTTTTTTTCTTATTTTATTTTATGTATCGGTAATCAATATTGAAAGCAGAGAACATTATTTGTTTAATGGCGTTAAAAAAATTATTTTGCATGCTTTTAGTTTTTATATACATGTATAGTTTATTGACAGTAAGGTCATATATCACGGTAGGTGTCACAGCTTTGCTTTTGTCTGCCTTAACACTTTTTTCTCTCCCTCTAATCGAAAAAGTTGTAAAAAAAAAGGAAAGAAGCTACAGTTTCGAAGCATATTTGACGCGGGGTTGCACATGGCGGTCATTTTTCAATATTCGCTGTCGCGGTGTCTGCTTTTCTATTCTTTGTTGCTCAAATCTATTGTGACGTCATCTCACCGCGGTTTTTATGATGTATTATTTGAGAAATATTGATCGTACAATATTTTTACAATAACGCAGAGCAACAAGTAAATTTCATTTCCTCCCAGTAGTCGAGCTTGAAATAAATAATAAATATAATAACAGAATGTTTAAATGAAAGGCTGGCTATCGGCATTAATGTTATGATCTGTGAAAAATTTATTGCTTGTAACCATATATTTTTTTAACCATAAGCAAACTTTATATTATTTTATCTCAATTTTCATTTTTTATAAATATTTATTTATGTTATTTTTATTCCGTAGCAAATATCCCAATAAATAAAGTTACCATTATAACACAATTATTTTTTAATACCTTACGTCTGGTTTTATTTTAATTCAATTTTATAAATTGAAACTGCTAAAATGTAATTATTTTACCATAGCTAATAATTTTTATAATAAAAATGTAGCCACCAACCGGAAGTTTACTTTACAATCATCTATTCTTTTTGACGTGCGGTATGTGTCGTTACGAGCGCTGTAATTGTTAATGAAACTTGATTGCAAGTTAATGCGAGCGAGAGAGTTTGCCAATTTTATTTCGTATTCCACGTTGTTGTTGTTTTTTTGGCCCGGCATGTGTGAGTAAGTGTGGTTAATTGTGTCCTTCTCGCACACCTCGTGTACAAACTTGAATATAGTAAGATGCATGTTAATGATGATGATGATGATGATGATTATAATGGTTTATGTCTCATACATGAATGAATAAAAAACAAAAAAAAATAAAAAAAAAAATCCAAAATATATTATTATTATTATATAACCTGATAAATGTTATAAAATATGTTGGCGAAATAAACAAACATATTTTATTTTATTTATAATTAGGATTTTTGTCATTTGTAATTAAAATTAATTGCATGCAAACATAAAATGTGCAGATCTTGATGGTTGAAAAATTTAAATGATTTTTTGTTGTTATGTTTTTTTTTTTTTTAAATTCTTTATTCTGTCTCTAGACACACTTTCAGTTTACACATATTTTTTTAATTGTATCACTGGCTATATTAATTAAAATTAAGAACGACTGACTTAATGCTTTATTTTAATGCAGTATGAAAGTAATAAAATTTAGGACTTAAATTCTATCCTGCAAAAGAAATTTAAGTCTAAAACTTTTAAGTTTGAATAAGATGCAAAAAAAAAAAAAAAAAAAAAAAAAAAACAGGAGGAGGAGGAGGAGGAAAATTAATTAATAAAAAAGAAACTAAATTAAAAATGAAATGTGTATACATTAAAAGGTATTTTTTATGCATGTTTTTGGTTAAAATGTATATTTTTTTTCCCCATTTTATGCTAACCATTAAAAAAAAAAAAAAAAAAAAAAGTGTGTAATAGAAGCAGGACCAATTTTAGCGAAACTTGTGATTAAATGTGGATTGCAAAAATTATATTAATAATTACAGTCGACATCTTATTATATATGTATACAAATAAAATTAAAGTAAAAAAGGAGATAAGTCATATATGGTTATGGAAACTGATGACAAAATGGTTGAAAAAACATTAGTGTTTGAAAATTATTCCTATTTAAATCATATATGACTACATTTGATGCTAAAATTTTACTATTAAATTACGTGGCATTATTTTATTAAATAATATCTTTTATATTTATCATTTGCGGCAGGTCCTACATTTAACGTCGTCTGCTAAGAGGGGAAATTCGTTTTCATGTCTTCGCACGCACGCGTCGCTGAAGCGAGAACGTGCTTATGCAAGAAGAAAGAGACGGATGGAGGGAGGAGACGAGAGAGAGAGAACAAACTCTTAAATTGCTTTTAACTTTGCTCTACAAAAAATATAAAACCTGCTTGCAGGGAGGAAAAAAAAAAGAGGAAAAAACACTTTAAGCTCCTGGTACTCTCGTCCAGGCAGGCAGTATTTTTCACTCGAGCTACTCGTTTCTCCCTCACGGTCAAGGCTAGCCTATCTGGTTCGATACTAACGTACAGGACAAAGAGCATTTTCTTGGTTATAAAGCGTATAATATATTACGGAGACGATACCATGAATAGATAGCGCCTGATGTCTAGGCAACCAGTTGGTTACCAAGGCAACGCAGGTTGCATATTTACCAGGTAAAACAGTAAATTACCTCTGATCATTTATTTCGTCAAAAGATAATTATATGAGTCGGTGAAAATAAACATGTATCATTAATGATGTACATGTTAAGTTATAAGCTTTATTAATAATATAAAAAAACTAGTCTTTAGTTGAAAATCAATATATTATTATCTCTTTCAGTACATCTAGTAATAATATTTAAATTTTACATGCACCTATTATTATACGGAAAGTATGGAGCAGTGTGTTCACTATTAGGAGTCATCAGATCATCGAAATCAAGCAACGCCGAGCGTGGTTTGTAGTTGCATCTAGGTGACCAATTTCGACAAAAAAACATGTTTCTCACTCATTGTTAATTGTTACTCTTTTCCTGTGGGTCTCCTGGCTTTGAACCATTACACTTAATTTCGGTCTATTGACAACTTTATCGTCCATCTTGGCTGAGATTACCAAGTTTCCCTCAGTCACAGACAAATGCCGGGATGGATTACAAAGGTGTGGCGCAGTTCTGTTCCCAATGAGCTCATTAAAAGTTTAATTTAGGTTTTTGGAAGGTTTGAGGTCTCAGACTCAGTAATTAATTAGAATAAGTAGAAATACTCATTTTTGGTTTGATAAAAATGCAAAAGTACCGCTTGTTATAAATAAAAACAATTTATGTTTTGTGATAAAGATTGTGTTTTAAATCTGGACTGGAGAAAAGAAACTGGCAGTCTCATATGATTAAAATCATCTTATTATAGGTAGCTCCCCTGGTGGTCAAACGTGTTGAAAGATGAAGTTAAATAACGAGTGTCGAGGCCATCGGAGACACGAGCCTGGCAAGGCAGCTTGGATTACTGATATTTATGTAGGACAAGCTGGTTACCAAGAAGTTGTTCAACATTCCCATATGGTGGTATGTGGCTAGAGATTATCACCTAGGAGACAGGCAGAGACATTGTGCGGTTTCGAGGGTTCTTGTATAAGCAATAAATACGAACCCTGATATCTCATCTTCCAGGCACTGCATCTTTTGAAATTGTAATTAATCTGTTATAATATATTTTCAACAATATCAGTATTATATTATTTAACATGAATATAATTCACTAATTTTGTTTGAAAAATATTGAATTAATTAACATCTTTTTATTTATTTTATCTATTTGAAAATAGATTTTTACAAATTTATAATGATGTAAATTGAAATTATAACACATTATAAAACTTTTTTCCTATATAAATATAGCTCCAAACATTTCAAATTAGTTCTACGTCATCAGGAGAGAAGAGAACGTCAAAATGTACAGCAAAAGGCCACAAGTTGATTTTAGGAACAATTAGCTGCTGGAGTTACAATTTTAGTACGTAATAATTAGAAAATAGACGTTGACGGATCGGAATATATAGATGACATTATAACGCTGGAGATTTATTTGGTCAAAGACCATTTTCTCATTTGATTTCGATGTAATTTGTTCTGAATTAATCACCAAGCATCAATACATTCAATACTTTGGTTCACATCAATGCATTTACAATGTCATATGATGGTGCTGCTTGTGCCGTGTATTATATCCGTTTCACCTCAATTATTTGTCATATATATGTTTTTTTGTATATGTACTTGGGTAAATAAAAAAATAAATAAATAATTTAAAAAACATTGTGGAAACATACATGAATTTTGAAAAAGTATGGGAGAAAATTCCTATTATAGAATAAAATTATTTTAAGGTTATCTTTAAACTTTTTTACATCGAAAACAGATGAGAAAGGTACAAAAATTTGTATATATAAGGTATAAAATTTGTAAATATATAATATTGTTTTGGAACGTAAAAATGAGAGATAAAACATCTTTCTGTATACATTATGATCGTATGCATTATTATCGATGGTCAAACCAAGAATTATGCACAAATGTGTGCTGAGTGTAACATGAAGACCAACGATAAAATTAAAATTTATATTATAATGCAAGGATTTTAAAGTAAATGTAAAAATATTAAGCTAAAATTAAATAATTTCAGTCAATATTTGAAGCGTAATTAAATTTAATAATGTGCTCTCATTT
>OX463779.1:10377693-10405935 GCA_949825025.1 Siphlonurus alternatus
GACATAAGTGACCACATATTATTGAACCATATGTTTGATAACATGATCTATTGTAAGTTACATTGCAATTTTTCATATATTTAATAAATTCTACAAAGGGCATTATGTTCCCAAATGAATCAAAATAATTTACATTGTTGCCAACTTTATAGTACGCTACCCAATGAGTTCCAGGGCCAGTGCTGCCATCTAAATTTATAATACCTGATTCTTGAAACCAGGGTTTCTTTGGCAATTTATCTCTCATGAATATATTCCTAAAGTTTTTAATATGAAGTATTTTAACAGCATGTTTTATTTCAATGTCTGAAAGGGCATGATTTGGCAGCACACACATTAGTTTTTTGGCTGAATAACCAAGCCATATCCATTTTTGTATGGACGTAAATAGAAGCCGGATCCATTTTTACTTGAATTTTTACCCAAGGCTACAGCTTCCATAGTTTCATTATGTCTCTTCATTTCATCCAATGATTTTCTAGCGTTTTTCGCATCATTCACTGCTTTGACTACAGCTGAGGCTCCACCTGCTAGCGCACCTGTTGCTGAAAGTGCAGCGAAGAGAGGTACAAGGAAAGGTAGCACTCCTCCAGTCTTTGGTACTGGTATTATTCTTGGAGTCTTATTTTGCTTCTCAGATTTCTTCTTGATTCTCTTACGAGCTTCTGATAATGCAATTTTAGTAGCGGCTTTTATATCTTTCACACCAGATGATCTAACAGCTTTTTTAACTCCGCTTAAATTTGCTTTGAAGTTATCTGCCTTTTTAGCCTTATTACGAGGCTTCAGAGATCCTCCTGTCTTCACTTTGGCTTTCATTGCTCCGGTAACAATCATTGAAGCTAACTTTTCTCCAACAGAAGCGTCAGATGATTTAAATCTCTTCCAAGCTTTCTCCTCAAGGATTTTATCAGCCTTGTGACGCTCTGTAGTATCTTTTGTTTTGGAATAAAACACGTCGTGCTCAAGGCAGGCCTTGTCAAGTGGATTTATTCCTTGATCTCCACGTGCAAGACGCTCGGCAAGCTTTGTATTTGGACCGCAAAACTGATATCCTGGTATATGTAATTCTGCTGGAATTTTACTGAGAGCGTCGGTTATCCAACCTTCCCCAACTGCACCAGACTTCATTATGATAAATATATTCCTTATACAATATATTTATAATTTAATGTTTTGTATCTTGGGAGGGGAAATGGTCGAACGGGTTAATTTGCATGAACCAGCAGTCTGGAGTGGTCGTGCTGTAGATAACTCGTTCGAATCCCTGCTCCTCTCAATTTTTATTAACTTTAATAAAATTTTTATATCACATTGATATATGTATTTATATAAAGGTTTGTATAAGATATCATCAGTTTTCAAAATGAAGCTTATACAGCAGCATGTAAAACTTCCTATCAAAAATATTGATGGAGGTACAATGGACGTTGCTAGAACCAAACATGGACCGTTGCTACCAAACAGTATACGTGCTTTAATATGTGGTCCCTCAGCATCAGGCAAAACTAATATGATGTGCTGTCTACTTACAGATGAGAATGGATTAAAATTTGAGAATCTTTATATATACAGTAAATCATTGTATCAAGCTAAATATACGCAACTTGCGGAGATTATGAGAAATGTTCCAGAAATATCATTTGAAACATTTTCTTCAACAAATGAAGTAATACCACCAAATGAAGCCAAGGAGAACTCTGTTTTCATTTTTGATGATGTTATATGTGACAAGCAAGAAAATATGAAAAACTACTTTAGTATGGGACGTCATCGTTCTGTAGACTCATTCTATCTATGCCAGACATATGCTAAAGTACCAAAACATTTGATAAGAGATAACGCTAACTTGATAATATTATTCAAACAAGATGAAACCAATTTGAAACATTGTTATCAAGATCATGTAAGTCCAGATGTTACTTTCGAGGAATTTAAAAATATATGTCAAATGTGTTGGTCTGACAATTTCAATTTTGTTACTATAGACAAAGAATGTGAAATAAAAAATGGAAGATTTAGAAAAGGTTTTGACAAATTTGTTGTTGTATAAATATGTCTGCATTAGTCAATATATCTCAGTCAATGACAAGCTCCCTACAGGTATAAAGCATATGCTGTTCAGCTTTAACGGGTTAAGAACGGCTAATAAACGGGTCTTGAACGGTATAAAAACGGCTTAGAACGGTATCTGAACGGTATTTAACGGCTTTTGAACCGTTTATACTCCACCTAAGGGTAGTTTATATAGGTGCTGTATATAAATATACATTTGTTTTTTTACTGTATAATTATTGAAATTCAAAATGAAGAGAACCATAGTAAAAACAGAAAATGTTACTAAGGATATAATTAACAGCAGCAAAGCCATAAGGAAAAAATATAAAAAGCTTAAAATGGCAGAATCAATGGCAGAAGATGAGCTAAATAAAACATTTAAACCCATTATAGAACCTCTTAATAAAATTATTAATAGTAAGACAAATATTATTAAAACAGAAGAAGCAATTTCTAATAGTAAAAATGACAATATTCCTGGAGCTGTATACGATGAAATAATACCGTCTATAGACATACCCGCTGCACAAGATATATTTGATACGCCAAAAGGAAGACATGAAGCAAAACAAAGAGCAAAAAATCTTGGTCCATTCGCTGAAAGATATGTGTTAATGCATCTGGAAAAAGAAAAGGAAAAAGACCTGGATAAAGTTTTTATAAACGATCATAGAATATACTAAAATGAACCTTATGTATAAAGTATATATACTTTCAAATTTTGATGATTCAGCCATATTTTTATATAAATGCAGCCAAGATTTTGAAGAAGATTCACAAATAAATATTAAATCCTATACCTCTTAATGCAAACTTAAATCTAGGTGTATTATGAACTAAATATAATATGATAAAATACACAAGAATAAATCCTATACCATGTATTTATTTATTTTGTAGCTTCGACGAATTAAGCTACAGTTTTATGAAAATTCAACCTAAGTTTATTATCATTTGTCTCTATATTCTACTCATATAAAGCAAGCAGGTGCATTATAATTTTATTAAAATACACTGAAATGAACCTTTAGCTTGCATTACACGATACAATTTTTTTTTCTGATTATTGTATACAATTATTCCTTACTACAAAATTTAATCTCCATTTGTTTTACTGAGAGGAAATTTTATTGCAAGAAAAGATTGTAAACAACAATCAGAAAAATTATATCGTGTAATATAGGCTTTAGGCGTAAATATTATAAAATCAATGTTGACCAAGTTAAAAAATTACGTCTTCAACTAATCTTTTACACCTCTAAACCTAATCTTTTTGGCTCTAGAATGCATCTTATTTCCTCTTCAATAAAATTAAGTATGAAATGAAGAAAATACTGCGCATATTATCTAACGTTTTATGTTCAAGAAGAGAAAAAAAAAATTAAAAAAAAAATATGTCATTTCATCTCTTCAGGTTTTTTTTTCTTTTTTTTTTCCTCTAAAATTATGCAAAATAAAAGGAGAAATGACGAGAGGAGCAAAGAAAAGATGAAATTTATTTCAACTCAGGTGTCTCTGACTCACTCACTTACTCTCTCTCTCGCTCTCGCTCTATCTCTCTCTCTCTCTCTCTCTCTCTCTCTCTCTCTCTCTCTCTCTCTGTCTCTGTCTCTGTCTCTGTCTCTGTCTCTGTCTCTGTCTCTCTCTCTCTCTCTCTCTCTCTCTCTCTCTCTCTCTCTCTCTCTGTCTCTCTCTATTCTTGTGAAGAAACTAAAAATTAATAAATATATAAAATGATACAAAAACATAAATTTTATATTTTAATTTTAAATACTTGCAATAATTTTGAACATATTATATTTGAAAATAGTACAAATAAAGGTCATTTTTCTATTTGAATTTAATTAAAATCTCCATAATATACACATTCAAAACAACGTTATACCACAGGTAAATTTCTCACTTCAAGTGTATGATAATATTATAAATTGTCCTATAAAGCGTATATTTAATTTTAACTTTTGAGAATTTCAACAGTAACGTCACTAAAATAAAATGTAAAATTAATATTTGCTTAGTAGCAATGTTACATTTTGCACTGCGCGAACTGTACTGATCAAAGTGTATATACAATGGTTATTTCGATGTTTAATAATTGAAACTGTTTCAATCAAAAGGGTTTATTCACCAATGTACAGTATAAAGAGGTGAAACATTTTGATCTCACAAGCCTGATAATAAACCATATGAAACTAGGTGTTTCTTCTATTAATCATCTTTTTCATCACTATACCTGTGAGGTAAATTACTAGGGAGATAATGAAACTTATATTTCTAACTAATAATTTTATTTTTATTTTATCATTAAGTTTCAGCATTTTCAAGCACAATCTTACTCACGAGCAAATGTTACTTTTCTCTGCATTTCTGTGATTAAAATTTTGTTATTTTTTTTTTTAATTTTGAAAGATATTATAATAAATCTCTCTTCAATATATGTAAAAGATTATTTTTCACGTACCGGATATAAGCAAATAAAAAAGTATACGCAAATAATCTTCAAATTTTTCAACAAGAAAATGAGCTTTAAGGAGAAAGTTTTGTCTTTTTTATTCCTATTAATTTCATTTCTATTCCTATAAGAAAAATATTTATAGAAGAAGAATAATGTAATTAATCTCATATCGAATTTCGTTGAAAAAAAATACGTCTTCAACTCATTCTTTACACGTCTAAACTTAATGTTTTAACCTTTAAAATACATCTTATTTCCTCTTCGCTCAAAGTAAAGAGACAAAATAGAAGCAATATTTCTAACATTTCATGCTCAAGAAGAGGAAATTATATAGACGAAAAAAGAGATTAATACCGAATAAAAGATGAAATTTATTTCTGGTTTATAGATCCAATTAATTGAAATATTTTTAAGAATGGACATCAGTAATTTATACTTTCTTGTCAGAGAAGCTAAAGAAGCTAGAGTTTCTTTCGTCGTTAAAAAGTGCAACCTTGCGTAACTTTATTCTAAGATGTGCTGTGACAAATGAAATGTTACAATAATGAATAAATAATTCAATGATAAAATTTGATATCTAGTTAGTAAGAATATAATTATATTTACTTGTTAAAGATCCCCGAGTTGAAATAAATTTCATCTTTTATTCGGTATTAATCTCTTCTCTCGTCTATATAATTTCCTCTTCTTGAGCATGAAATGTTAGAAATATTGCTTCTATTTTGTCTCTTTACTTTGAGCGAAGAGGAAATAAGATGTATTTTAAAGGTTAAAACATTAAGTTTAGACGTGTAAAGAATGAGTTGAAGACGTATTTTTTTTCAACGAAATTCGATATGAGATTAATTACATTATTCTTCTTCTATAAATATTTTTCTTATAGGAATAGAAATGAAATTAATAGGAATAAAAAAGACAAAACTTTCTCCTTAAAGCTCATTTTCTTGTTGAAAAATTTGAAGATTATTTGCGTATACTTTTTTATTTGCTTATATCCGGTACGTGAAAAATAATCTTTTACATATATTGAAGAGAGATTTATTATAATATCTTTCAAAATTAAAAAAAAAATAACAAAATTTTAATCACAGAAATGCAGAGAAAAGTAACATTTGCTCGTGAGTAAGATTGTGCTTGAAAATGCTGAAACTTAATGATAAAATAAAAATAAAATTATTAGTTAGAAATATAAGTTTCATTATCTCCCTAGTAATTTACCTCACAGGTATAGTGATGAAAAAGATGATTAATAGAAGAAACACCTAGTTTCATATGGTTTATTATCAGGCTTGTGAGATCAAAATGTTTCACCTCTTTATACTGTACATTGGTGAATAAACCCTTTTGATTGAAACAGTTTCAATTATTAAACATCGAAATAACCATTGTATATACACTTTGATCAGTACAGTTCGCGCAGTGCAAAATGTAACATTGCTACTAAGCAAATATTAATTTTACAT
This sequence comes from Siphlonurus alternatus, assembly GCA_949825025.1. Classification (NCBI taxonomy): domain Eukaryota; kingdom Metazoa; phylum Arthropoda; class Insecta; order Ephemeroptera; family Siphlonuridae; genus Siphlonurus; species Siphlonurus alternatus. The sequence goes on from OX463779.1 coordinate 10,383,670, forward strand.
TTTATTTTAGTGACGTTACTGTTGAAATTCTCAAAAGTTAAAATTAAATATACGCTTTATAGGACAATTTATAATATTATCATACACTTGAAGTGAGAAATTTACCTGTGGTATAACGTTGTTTTGAATGTGTATATTATGGAGATTTTAATTAAATTCAAATAGAAAAATGACCTTTATTTGTACTATTTTCAAATATAATATGTTCAAAATTATTGCAAGTATTTAAAATTAAAATATAAAATTTATGTTTTTGTATCATTTTATATATTTATTAATTTTTAGTTTCTTCACAAGAATAGAGAGAGACAGAGAGAGAGAGAGAGAGAGAGAGAGAGAGAGAGAGAGAGAGAGAGACAGAGACAGAGACAGAGACAGAGACAGAGACAGAGACAGAGAGAGAGAGAGAGAGAGAGAGAGAGAGAGAGAGAGAGAGAGAGAGAGAGAGATAGAGCGAGAGCGAGAGAGAGAGTAAGTGAGTGAGTCAGAGACACCTGAGTTGAAATAAATTTCATCTTTTCTTTGCTCCTCTCGTCATTTCTCCTTTTATTTTGCATAATTTTAGAGGAAAAAAAAAAGAAAAAAAAACCTGAAGAGATGAAATGACATATTTTTTTTTTAATTTTTTTTTTCTCTTCTTGAACATAAAACGTTAGATAATATGCGCAGTATTTTCTTCATTTCATACTTAATTTTATTGAAGAGGAAATAAGATGCATTCTAGAGCCAAAAAGATTAGGTTTAGAGGTGTAAAAGATTAGTTGAAGACGTAATTTTTTAACTTGGTCAACATTGATTTTATAATATTTACGCCTAAAGCCTATATTACACGATATAATTTTTCTGATTGTTGTTTACAATCTTTTCTTGCAATAAAATTTCCTCTCAGTAAAACAAATGGAGATTAAATTTTGTAGTAAGGAATAATTGTATACAATAATCAGAAAAAAAAATTGTATCGTGTAATGCAAGCTAAAGGTTCATTTCAGTGTATTTTAATAAAATTATAATGCACCTGCTTGCTTTATATGAGTAGAATATAGAGACAAATGATAATAAACTTAGGTTGAATTTTCATAAAACTGTAGCTTAATTCGTCGAAGCTACAAAATAAATAAATACATGGTATAGGATTTATTCTTGTGTATTTTATCATATTATATTTAGTTCATAATACACCTAGATTTAAGTTTGCATTAAGAGGTATAGGATTTAATATTTATTTGTGAATCTTCTTCAAAATCTTGGCTGCATTTATATAAAAATATGGCTGAATCATCAAAATTTGAAAGTATATATACTTTATACATAAGGTTCATTTTAGTATATTCTATGATCGTTTATAAAATTATACAGCTTTCCATATTCTGCTGTAGTCTAGAACTGGTTCCCGTTAAAGTACCGTCGATACCCGTTCATATACCTATGATACCCGTTCAAGACCCGTTTAAAATACCTGATATTAAAAAATATTCAACATGGATTTAAAAATTAACGTAAAACGTTATTTTAGCGTATTTAATTATAATTTTTTATTCAACTGCTTGCTTTTCACGATAAAAAATTATGTAGGTTTTAATCCAACAATTTAAAAAATATATATAAATATGAATAAATAAAAATAATATTCATTTTTGTGTATTTTATTATTATTGTGTTTATTTTATATTACACCTATATTAATTTTGCTTTAAGAGATATGGGATATAGAATTTATTTATTTTATAAACATTAACTGTTATAACTTAATAATTTTTTCTTTGTATGATTATAATATATACGTATATTATAAAACATACATATATTAGACATATATAGAGCTGAGAGTGGTAAAGTATTTTTTCCTCCTGTGATTCACAATTCTTTTAGATAATACATAGAAAATACCTGATGGATTTATTTCAACGTATAACATTGCAATGCGCTCAAGATTGAAGACGTACGTATTTGTTTGCACGCCTATATATGTTCCCGTGCAATGCAAGCGTTGCATAAATGCGCGGTTTGTTTTTAAAGCATCGTTCGGCACATTTCTCACGATGCGCGAAGGCGGCCGGAAATGCTGACGTTCAATTATGTATGTTATGAAACGTACGTTCAAAGCTAGCGTATGTTAGCCTTTAATTACAATGTTAATTAAAAAAAAAGCAATAAATAAATAAATTGAATTCATATTACTATTACATTAAACGATTAGGTCACGTGACAAAAAATCGGTTGGTGATTGGTCTCCTCATTAACGATAAAAAAATTAATAGGTTATTAAATGATGCTATTAAGTCACGTTACCAATAATCGATCGTTAAACGGTTCCCCTCCCCTCCAATTATTACTCTTAATAGGCTATTGGTACCCCTACCCCTACCCTTCCCCTATCGGTCACGTGACCTATTAATTAATAGCCCTAAAACTATTAACTAATAGCCTGTGACGTCACTGATCCGCCGATCCGCAGTTCCAGGACCGGTACACCCCCTCTACTATAAAAGAAGCTTAAGTTTCACGATATTTTATAACTCTATCGAAATACCATTTTTCATCTTGCAGAAAGCATCTATCTGTGAACAGATCTTTCAATCAATAAAAGGAAGTTTTATAGAAATACTGTAATGCTGTAAAAGTTACTTTTTGTAAAAAGGTTCATATCTGTATTACAAATAATAAGAATAATTATAATACAAATTAAGTATATGAGCAAAAGAGGAAAGCAAGAAAAAAAAAACGCATCATTTGTGATATTATACTAAAATGACGGTTGTATAAACACAAGATAATCATGATTTTTACTGTACAGTAAAAGGTTTCTTCCTTCACGCATTTCAAAATCCTGTGGCTTTAATTTTATATGAAAGGAAAGATGAAACCATTTCTGTGTGATGCTTCGTCAGCAGCATATGATGTAATTAAAAATTATTTTAATGAAAATGATAAATATATATTCAAGAATTTAAAACCCATTAATATTAACGTTTTAGTATTAAATTTAGTAAATCTTTTACAAGTGCGATTTCTTGTTAAAAACATTTTTTTTTTTCAAGTTATGAAGTAGCAATAAAGTAGTCAGCATATTAAGTATAATTAATAAAAAAAAATCTAATGAGTACAGTAATTGAACGTGAAAAAGAAAAATCAGCAATGTAACAAAAATGTTTTTGTGCTGCGAAGCGCTTGCAAACTTTGTTTTTCTGTCAGCAATTTTCGCACGGTTCGTTCTACAGTCTAGTTGTCTGCTGACGTCACTGCTGGGATCAAACGCAGAGCGGTCGAAGCGCCCCAAAGTGGGGAGAGAGAGAGGTACGGTCATTTCAAACAAAATAAATAATGGAGTTAATGATAGTGAGCGCACTGTAACAATTATATCAGTATATACTTATCTATCTATGTTTGACGTGGTCCTGATGAATTTCGTTTTTTGTACAAATGACTGCATAACTTTTGTCATAAATTTTACTCTCTCTCTCTCTCTCTCTCTCTCTCTCTCTCTCTCTCTCTCTCTCTCTCTCTCTCTCTCTCTCTCTCTCTCTGAATAATAAAACAAACAGAGGAACGTGAGTATTTTTAATTTCATGGTCCAGGAATATAATTAAATTCTCATGATAAACAAGCTTTCTGCATTATATTCTTTTTAAAGTTATGGTTAACTTTCTGAGCACCTTAATGTTGTTGAAGTATACTTATGGAGATCCTACCCACGTATATACTATGAGCTTTTAATACTAATGGACCATTAAAACATTAATTTTTTGCCGGTGAAAATTAATACTCCACTTATATGAATAAGATACATGCATAAACATGCAAAATAATTTAAAAAGAAAATTCATTAATTACGTATATAACTTTTTGTGATTTTCTCAAAACAAACACGTACATAAAATATTAGTTATTAAAAATAAATACTGGAAGTATCCTTTAAGTTTTTTGTCATGATTATATTATATAATATTCTGCTTAGCATATCAGTGATTATAACTACTGCCTTTTTGTATTATATTAAAAAATAAAAAAATTGCATACAGCATTCTGTAACATCGATATGTTTTCTGGTATCATGGCACCAGGAAACATATTCGGGAAGTTCCAGTTCTATGAAATTGAAATGATGGAAGCTCTCTCTCTCTCTCTCTCTCTCTCTCTCTCTCTCTCTCTCTCTCTCTCTCTCTCTGTCTGTCTCTGTCTGTCTGTCTGTCTGTCTGTCTGTCTGTCTGTCTGTCTGTCTGTCTGTCTGTCTGTCTGTCTGTCTGTCTGTCTGTCTGTCTGTCTGTCTGTCTGTCTGTCTGTCTGTCTGTCTGTCTGTCTGTCTGTCTGTCTGTCTGTCTGTCTGTCTGTCTGTCTGTCTGTCTGTCTGTCTGTCTGTCTGTCTGTCTGTCTGTCTGTCTGTCTGTCTGTCTGTCTGTCTGTCTGTCTGTCTGTCTGTCTGTCTGTCTGTCTGTCTGTCTGTCTGTCTGTCTGTCTGTCTGTCTGTCTGTCTGTCTGTCTGTCTGTCTGTCTGTCTGTCTGTCTGTCTGTCTGTCTGTCTGTCTGTCTGTCTGTCTGTCTGTCTGTCTGTCTGTCTGTCTGTCTGTCTGTCTGTCTGTCTGTCTGTCTGTCTGTCTGTCTGTCTGTCTGTCTGTCTGTCTGTCTGTCTGTCTGTCTGTCTGTCTGTCTGTCTGTCTGTCTGTCTGTCTGTCTGTCTGTCTGTCTGTCTGTCTGTCTGTCTGTCTGTCTGTCTGTCTGTCTCTCTCTCTCTCTCTTTTTTTTTTTTTTTTTTTTTTTTATTGAATTAAAAATTTCTTGGGGGAGGCCGCAAGAGTCTATCAAAGCTTTCTCTCTTTTCTGATAGAGCTGCAGTCAGTATGTTAGTGACAGCCGATAGATTGGTATTTCAAAATGCTATTCTAAGAGTTAACTTTTCAAAATAATTTCATTTAATATTTATGCATATGATTTATTTTGTATTGAGTTATTCTCACCATGGGAAAATTTCTCTTTTTAAATTGGTGTGCTTTTTGTACCAATTGTGTTAAAATAGTGAAAATACCATAAAAAAATAAAGAAGCATAAAATATGTCATTTTTAATCAGGTGACTTTTATGAAATTTCAATTCCCTTTTTTTTTATATAATAATGATCGAGTTTTCAATATTCCACTTGATCCCTAAATTATTTTAATTAATTAATAATTAATTTATTTTAATTAATTTAAAATATTACACTAGTTAGTCACCTATATGTATGTATATATAATATTTATGCAAGCATGAACATTTTGCATACTCGTCCATATTTAATACAAAATTCCAGTATATCTCCGGATTGTATTTAACTTTGACAGAAAAGAACACTTTATAGTTTTAATCTTGATCAAGGAATGGTTCATTAACCCTTCTAGCAGTAAAGAAAATAACATTTTTTGCTTTATTTTCTATCTTCCTCTTTTTTCCGTTTGGATAAGCTGTTAAGCTGAGGAGAAATGCAATTAGACGTTTTCCTACTCCGACCAGACGCTGCTGAGGTATCGTTTTATCTGACAACAGAAAACCTCGCACTTCTCTGCTTCAAAGAAAAACAACAAAATAAAATACTTCACTATAATCAACGAAAACTCATCCTATTTTATAATATAAATATATTAGTATCTACTGTACGTTAGAAACAAGTATTTCACTTGATTTAGTAAGAATATTAATACTTCCTTTCAGAACATATTTATTTACTTGTCTATTTTATATAATTTGCAGAAAAAAAATGTGTAAAATTTAGGCTGTATTTGTTATATTCGTCATTGAATCAAAATATTTTAATCGATTGAAGAACTGAGGTGGTCATTTATTAAATCAACATATTTTTTGCACTATTATAGATGATGACTGTTGTTACTTTAAATGTGAAATATATATACTGTATATATACATATACATATGTAATATATTATTTCCTCTGTTTAATTAAGTCTTTTCTCAAGGTGATGTACCTCAAATTTTTTTAAGCATGGCAATATGGAAGACAAAAAACTGCTGTTAATAGAAAATAAATTATCTTTGTAGAAAATACTTTAAGGTAAATGATAAGATAATTCAACATCCTATATATAGATTTAAAGAAGTTTTAAAGTTACCAACTTTAAAAAGTTACCTAAAAACGATCAGAATGATCTATTATCTAAAATCTTACATTCGTATATTTTATTTGTTATACCGTTGTACCAAACAGAAAAAAATGATAAGAAACCTATTGTAAAGTATAGGATAAAAAATACATTAATAATATTATACTTAAGCTTTTAAAATATTTATAATTAATGTTACGCAATATATTATGAACATTTTTATAACTATATAAGGTATAATATTGAAATTTAATTGTAGGATGCAAATTTTAACACAATAAATTAAACTTCTTATTTCTACAATAATAATTATAAATCATTATATTAGTATATTGGTATTCAGTGCAACTTAAGTGGTTAACAATACAATTCTGATAATCTACTGATTGTCCACGATAAAAAAAAGTGCAAGCAAATTCATAAAATAAATGCAATTGTAAAAAATAAATATTTAATGATGTTATTACATCTTAACTTAATTTCATTTTCTTTTTTTTTATCTTGCAGTGGAAAACAAAAACAGCACTTAAATAATTCTCAACAAAGCATTTAAAAAAATAAAGTTCGGACCTTTCGTAAGCTGATTTTAGTAAAAGCCTTCTCGAGCCTTCTGAAGCTCAAAGAAAAGTTGTTTCCATTGTTGTGTGATTCTCACCAACACAAAAAGTTTATAAAGAGATCCACTGGAAATAAACACAAAAACCTTAGAGAAAATTTAATGTCAAAAACAGAGGTGGTCTTGTCATACAATTTTTTGTTCAGCATAAAGAGGAAACGTATATAAATAGTTTGATACCTGATATTTCAAGAATAATACCATGAAGCCGTCAGAAACAAGCTCTATATATTTGCAAGGAAATTTATATTTTTGTCCAGTATTTGCAGTTTCATGAAGTTTTGTAGCTTTACAAGGATAGCTGATATATTTATTATTGTATTATTGTGTACATCGCTATAAAAGTGAGTTCTCATCTTATTAATTAATGTCTGTATCTTATTACGTAATAGGATATCATCACACCAATTAAGATGTTATAAACAGCACTGTTTTGGTGTTAAAATAATGGAACGCGATTATATAAAATCTCTTATTTCTTATTTCACTTTAATTAACTATACATATTTAGAGATTAGAATAAATTTAACCAGTTTTATTTTGATGCACATGTTGGTTTAAAAAGCAATCCCACACGAAATGTTTAGGTCAATTGGGAGTATATATTTTTTTTATAAAACTGTGTAATGTATATACAAACTGCAAAGACTGATTGTATAAAATAAATAAAAGTCTATTATAGTGTAGACAACACAACATCCATCGCGTACACTTTGCCTAAGTACTAACACAATGTTGTACCATGGGACTCAGGAGACTGGTGGGTAATAAAGTTTCGTTCAGTGGCCAAGTGTATCAAAACTAAGTTGGCCAATAAATCGCGGGTGGAATAAATTACAAGTATTATACATTCTTGGAATATATTTATGAATGCACAATGGGGAATCGAAACCAGAAGAAATATTAAATATCTGCATGGCTTTAAGTTTCTATATATTTGGTTATTTTAATATTTTAAAACATAATATAGCATAATTCAAAACATTATTCAAATGAATTTGCTCGAATATATTATGATTTATTTATTTGTTATTTCTTAAACGTATAAACTATACAGCATTTATAATATACATGTATGTTTTACGGTATTTTACAACCTCTTCAAGTATTTTTTACGGTATTTTATACAACCTCTTCAATGCTAGTTATATTTGCTCATTATTAAAATTAATAATAAAACAATATAGATGCAATATACAACAATTCCTAATTAGCACAGCTCGGAGGTTTGTGAAGAGGTTTGAGCTAAAATTATTAATTAAATGGACTTATTCTAAGAAATATTACAATAAAAGCATACCGTGCAGCTTCAGAATTATATTCTTAATTCTTATTGTAAAATTGTAGTTTTATTCAAGTAGTTCTTGCAGACTACATGTATTGTATAATATTAAGTATATTTTTTTTTTAAATATAAAAAATGAAGAACAACACTAAAGCAAGAGTATTAATAGATGAATGGATGGAATCAAAAAGTCTGTTAATTCTCTTTCATAATTTTTTGTTGTTAAAATTTAATATATATTTTGTTAATATTTGTTATCTCTGAAATAAGTTATTTGAGAATTAATAAAAATTTGTCTGTGTTATGATTTTATCAGATTACTAAAAAAAAAAATAAACAGTTAAATTTTATCAGATTACTAAAAAAATAAACAATTAATTAAATTAAAAAAAAATTTTGTTCATCTCTTTTATTAGTATATCTTATACATATTAATATACAAAGAACAGTAAACAAAATTAAAAAGTTTCATTACTCATTTTTACCATCTTACAACTAATTACTTAGGCAAATATAATATTTACAATTAAAGTGCATATTTAAATATTACACACACTCAGGAAAATTATATTAAAATTTAAAATTGTAGTTTTTTTTTTTTTTTTTTTTAAACAATGAGGTTGCCACTATTTGAAAAACGGGTAGATCTTAATGTTAAAAATAGCTTATTTTTTTTGATAATTATTATTATTTTACAAATTATTGATTCTTTGACTTTTAAGTATTATAGATAACGTTATATTTTTATATTTGAAATGCAAATTCATTGTTATTATTTTTGTTATATATATTTGGCTGACAGTTGAGAAAAATTAATTTTACATAGCAATCATCTGTAAAAATGTAAAAATACTAAAAATAAAATTATATGATTCATATCAATTTAATTTCACATTGAACAAGAAGTTCCAATTATAGCAAATATTTCACACATTATATCGATGGAATGCGTCGAAAATGTGTTGCTGCAGGATTCATCAATGTATTATATAATGTTGGTTTCAAAGTCCTACTCGCCTCAAGAATTTGATGTACAAATTGTGTTTTACTGCATATTGAAACAAATTTGAATTGGCTTTGAGTAACAAAACAAGCCAGACATGTCAAAGGCAAACTTTCAAACTGATCCTTTCAAATTGAATCTTCAAGGCGTTGAGAGCTTGTGAAGATAATGTAACTTTTGTGTAACATTCCTAACAACAGATTACTGTGTTGTGTAAAAGGATAAAGAACTTGAAAGGATTCGTACTTTCAATAAATTTATAAAATGAAATTTATAGTATTGCTTTTCATCACATATTGTAAATAGACTAATTTAATCATAATTAGAATCATAAAATACATTGTTAAATTAGTATATAATTTATCCTGGTGGATATATATTTACGTTGGACGTTGGTTTTGAGTTCCATTGATATCCAGCACACCGAGAACGTGGGAGGACCACAGGGAGGGGAAAGAGGGGAGCAAAACGCGTGGGTGGTGTGCCAGAGGTGGTGGTGGTAGGGCCCAATATAGAAGCCGCCGCCGTCTGACTGCAGCAAGCAAGGGGCGGGCCAGAGAAGGGCGGCTTCCTCCATACACCAGCAGACCTGCCAGCATCCTCATAGTACTACGACCCTCCAGTCCTTCGGCAGCGACACCACTCACTACATGCAACGATAGAAACTATTTTTGTATATGTGAAAAATATTTTTTTTTTATATTTTAGAGCAAAAAATGAACTAAAGTGTATTTTTCTATGATAATTTTTGGTGTAAATTTAATAATATTTAATTAAGAAAGTGACAAAAATATAATTTCACAAATCAAAAAATTTTTAATTTTTTCTTTTTCAAGGTAAAAAGTCCTTTAAAAAATATGTGTCATTTTCGTGTGTTGTTTTTCCTAAAAGTAATTTAATCTCGTGTTTCCTTGAACACCTCTCAAAAGTTTGGAAAAATCAGGTTTCAATTATTAGTGTAATTAATAATACGGTGCAAACGCTGGTGGTACCGCGCGGGGTCCGTTCGGGACGGCAGGGGGCGCCGCAAAGCCAGGTGTGAGCGCAGGCGTACTGCGCAGCACTGTCACTTCATTCAACAAAAGCTCTGGCGTGGAAGCAAGAATGAATTTTACTCGAGGTACTGTATTTTTTGTCTAATACTGTTGCTAAATATTATTATTTTAATAAAGCTATGCGTAGTTAGATGCTCATTTACAGATTTTTCGGGAATTAAAATAATTTATTATTCTAAAATTATGCCATTGGCATAGAATTTAATATTAATACTTTATTATATTATTGCTCAACTTTATCCCTGAGTCAAAGGACCAAATAATATCTTATTTTTAAGAATTACATCCTCAAAGGATTTGCAGAATTATAGGTTTAAGAAGAAATCTCAACTAAAAAATGTAAAAACTCAATTAATGTAATTCAGTTATTTAACAGTTTATTTTTTACATGTTCTTTACTTAATTGTGGATTTTAATTGCATAATTATTTATTGATTATTGACATTTGAATGAGAAACAACATTATTGATTTTATTGAATATTTTGTATACATAACTATTTTAAGATATATTAATATAGTACACAGCGTTAAAGAAGTTTTTTCTCAAACAAAACAATAACAAATTAATAATGGCAATAAAAATGTGATATTTTCTGATTCTGTCATGCGTTTTTTGTTCCAAGTATTCGAAGTTCGATATTTCATTTCAATTATAAAGTAGCATTAACAGTAGGACATGGCATTGGTGTATTACTGTAATTTGCAACTCCTAGTTTGAAACTTTTTGTTTTCAAGTATCCTCCACCCTAATACAATTAATGTTATTAAAATATTCCATAATCTTGGCAATATAAATTCAAGTGTCCTCTCACCAAATCTAGCAAGTATGTACTATTACGAGGAGTTATTATTATTATTGAATAATTCAGTGCCATCCAAGTATGATGAGCATGTACACGAGGTATTGCATGACAAACAACAAAATATTTATACACTAATAGGGAGTATTCAGCAATCTCTGTTTTACCGGTAATGCACTCTAGCATTTAAAAAGATTATCACCAATTTTGAATATCTTCCCTTTTTTCATTTTTCATTTTTTTTTTTTATTATTATTTCGTGTTTGCATTTTAGACAAGGAGGTCAGAGTATCCGATTGCACAAAAATCTCATGAAGTGATACCATAAATAAGATGAGAGTGTACCAAGGCAATTGAGGATCTTATTGTTAGAACTGACAATGAGTTCTTTATTTATATGAACCGATATTTCATAAATAAGCTGAGTGGGTATACTTTTATTTTTGTTTATATGCAAATTGATTTTCATTATCATTAATTACGTTATTGGTTGAAAATACTTTTTATTGAAAACAAAAACGCGTAGAAATCATTTAACCTTAGCATCGCTAGCATTACCAAGGAAGAAGGGGGGGGGGGAAGGGAAGGGGTCGAGACAAACCACAACTTTTTTAAAGCGGGAAAAAACTGTAAAATACTCTTTTAAAAATTCTGAAAAAAAATTGTAATCCTCAATCGCTAATTAACCAAAGATCAAATGTATTTGTTTAAAAAAAAATAATAAGCCAGTAAAAAACGTTAAAAAAATTAACATATAATTTAAATAGCAGGTCGTTTCAACCCCCTCCCCTCTTTGGACACGATTGAAATACGCAATTCGTCTCTATACCACATAAAAGATAAAGAGGTTTGAAATTTAGCATAATTTATTATTACACCGTACGATTTTTAAATTGCAATTATCTCTAGCATATAGCTTCTATCAAATTATTTTCATGCACTGTATAAATAATATTTTGCCATAAACGCTGCAGCTTAAAAAAAAAGGCTAAATAACTAACAACAACAATACAAGTTTTTGAGAATTTTGAGTCATAACAGAAAAAAAAAGCCCATTTCGAAATAAAAATAAATCAGCGAGTGCAAAGCTTTAATTATTATTGAAAACTTGCACGCAAGTGTTATTATTTATCATATATCGGGGGTACATTTTTTTATCAACTCATCTGATTGGTTTATTGCATATTTATATGTGACAATTCAATTCTTTTATTTATGAAACATTATATTATACGTAATATATAGACATGTTTTCCTCCTAAATATGATTTTGTTTATACAAAGTTAAAAACATGCTCTTATTTCAACTGCGTAGTTTAGAGCCAATTAATGAAATCAGTTCCATCAGTGTCGGTAATTGGTGGTAATTGGTAATTTTTGTTAAAGTTATACATTTTATTTATTTTATTTTATTTTATTATCTCTTTCATGGGCACAAACATACATATATCACAATGTACAAGTCAGAATAATAAAAAAAAAAAAAGCCCATGGGGCAAATGAAAAAGATTGCTGAGCAGTCCATTCACAGTAAGTGTTCATTCACCCGTTGAAATTAACTTAAAAATAAATATAATAATAATAAGACAAAACCAACAACAAAAAAAGCTGATTGCTTCAAGTTTGTTTAGTTGAAAGGAGCTCATTTAATTTATAATTCTTATTTTATGTTTTATATATGTTTTTAGACGTTTTTTTTTTCTCTAAGATTTCTTTTTCTCTCGCACTTGCTCTCACCACCATGAAATAAGATCCCAAGGGGTGGAAACAGTAGAGCAAACAATGAAACTTAAGATGAGATGTTGGTTTGCAATAACAACACTGAGCCGTGACGTTGATTGGCCCTTACCTCTGAATTGTTGACCTCGTTGCCAGCGCCCAGCCTGAGGGCGGTGGATCAGACCCTCAGCTTTGGGAGGAAGAAGGGGGGGACAGAATTGTCCTCTTCTACAATAAAATTCCAAGTCTCACCAAGTGGGGTAGGTGAGGGTGATTACACCTCCCTGGGGACAGAGTCCTCTCTGAATGTCTTTTTGCGGCAATACGATAACAGTGAGCAGCGCACGATGCTGAAAGAGCTGAAGATCCAGTAAGTGTCTCGTGACGTCATCGTCTCGTCTTCCATGACAGCCCGGTTGTAATCTAGACACCACGAACCCAACGCCTCCTCTAGCTTTCAGCACCGCACTTTTTATATCAATTACATCAAAGTATTCAATTTTTCTATACTAAAAATTGTATTCAAATAATTACAACAACACAAAATATAAAATTATCTTAATGATTTATTAGTATTATAACTTATAAATAAGACTCAATTTCATGTTTGTTTTTTTTTTTATCAAGAAAGGTTATACAACAGCCCACAGGTTCATCAGGATTAACAAATCTCCATGTATGAAGATATTTACGTTAAGTCTCCGTGAAAGGTATTTTCTCAACCATTTTACTAATCCCTGGCATATAATAAAGAATGTCCCTGGTTTGCCAAGCTTCCATGTCAAATCATAGTCAAATGTCTGGATAATAAAAAGATGTATTTGACAGATCTATATAAATACGACTAATGTTAAAACAATATTCTCACCTTGACAAAGAATATAACACAGCAAAAAATATATTTCCTGACTTTTAAGGTTTTCTATTTGTATTTGGAAAGTAGCCATAGTTGTTGTTTTGGGTAAAAAATATGGTTTCTTTTCAAACTTAATTTTTGTTAAATATATACAAATTTTCACTGCTTCAATACACAATAAAGCATTCTTTGTTAGAAAATTGATGATGTTTACGTTTTTTGTTGTTGAAAAACATTCCATTATAGGAAAAAAATATATACAAAGGCAGCATTATGCTTGGAAAATAACATCCAGACATTTTATCGTCGCGCTAAATCAAATTGCCGTATAGCAATGAACAAAGGGCTTAATAGCACATTAATTAAATTAAATTCTTCCAAAGCAGTTAGAAAAGACGGTATAATATTTTATCTAACTTTTTATTAATATTATTGGAGCATATCTCTTATACACAAGCAATTATATAAGAGCAGCCTGGATGCTGCTGGATGTTTTCCAAGGTAGAAATAAAATAATAATAAAAAACTTGAGAAGTATTCCCAAGTCACTGTTTTCCTCCCCCTCCCCCATCAACCGTTATTATTATAAAGAGAAAGACAGTCGACCGGATTTAAGTGATATGAAATGTTGTTTCCACAACACTTGAATCATTACAGATTAAAGTGACAACTTTTGTGAGTTGGCTGCACTGCGAATGAAATAACAAAATAACGTACGGAGATTATTTTATGGGTAGTGAAATTAGACATACTTTATTAAAGAGCATAAAATTTATTTGAAATGTTCGTTTTAAAATTCACTTTTTTATACGCAAGTGAACAATGTACCAAACACACTAAATAGAAAATAAAAGAGAGTAAAGTTTACGATAAAATATTGCCGTCAGAATGACATTAGTGACGTTTTCTTTGTGGGAAAACAGAAAAGATCGCAGTTCTACACTTGGATAATAATCATCAATTGCATGGCAATAGTGTTTCCAGTGGAGCCATTTTTCCACTTAATCTGTATGCTATTTTAATATCCGGTAATCGGATTTGTTTCCATATTGGAAAAATTACATCATTTTTAATTGGATTTTATTAAATCAATTAGTGTATAATACGTAATTAATATTTGCACTTTTAATATCGTTTTAAAAACACTTCTCGGTCGCAAAACATTTGAAAATTTGAACAGCACAACTTTTTATGTCTTATTAATTTATGCAGTAAAAAAATCGTGTTATAAGTTATCCATCATCTAAATTTTATTAATATTAGATCAATCACCTTCATTCCAATTAATAAATGCGATAAGTAAAACGATGAAAACTCTTGACACTCATATGCAGTCAGTGATATTTTAATATTTTTTTTTGAGATTATTTAGTTTGATAATAATATGAGTGTCATCAAAATACCCTTGAACTTTTCAAATTAAAACTAATTGCAATGAGAGTAATAAAATTTTTTTAACTTTTTATTATTTACAATTCAGTTTTTAGGTGGGAGTTATTTTTGATGAGACATTCATATTAAATAAACGTTGTCATCAGCTAAGTTGTCAAAGTTGAGGGAAGTTTGAAAACTATTTTAGAACAATAAAGTCGTAATGAAGCGGCGGGTTCATTCATTATTCAAGTGTCACTGGGAATCAACAGTCATCACTCTCGTCGTCACACATTCATAAGTACTGATATATCAATTTTAATGAAACCCAAAAATTTACTTTTTATGCAGGACGCTATTTCAAAACATTAATTTTTTTGAAGAATAGTAAAACATACAAGTTTTCAAATGTAATATGATATAGTTCACAAGTACCATAGAATCGTGTTGTAAAGGAAATCCAAGTCTTTTCAGAGGTTTAAGAGAGAGAGAGAGAGAGAGAGAGAGAGAGAGAGAGAGAGAGAGAGAGAGAGAGAGAGAGAGTTTATTACTGGTCAATATTCAATTAATGTATGTAATATGTCAAACCTGTATAAAACACAGCCATACAAGTTACTGCGGGCGATTCACGAAAGAGTTATCCAGGTTTTTATCCGCGTTTAGCTTAAGGGTAAGGTAACGCCACCAATGTTAAAAAAAATCCCTCTCACAAAAATTCTGAAAAAAATTTGAAATGTTCTCCTCTATACCCCCTATCAGTACCTAAAATATCAGGTATACAAATACGATCTAGTTTTTGAGTTATAAATTTTTAAAGTTGACTACTTTAACATGGAGAAATGAAACTCCCATGTTAAATTGGTCAACTTTAAAAATTCATAACTCAAAAACTAGATCGTATTTGTATACCTGATATTTTAGCTACTGATAGGGGGTGTAGAGGAGAACATTTTAAATTTTTTTCAGAATTTTTGTGAGAGGGATTTTTTTTAACATTGGTGGCGTTACCTTACCCTTAACCACGTTTAGCAAGGTGATTTAACACGTAAAACAGGTATAGTTTAAACGTGGTTTAAGTCTGGCTAACTGCTTCGTGAATCGCGCCCATTATGTCTTTTATGCATTATTTTAAATACATTAATTTTATAAAAAACCTTGAAAAATACATTAATTAATTGTAATATTTTTTTTTATAAAGAATGTATAATTAAAAAATTTCCTACTTATTTTTGTTAATTTTTAAATATATTATATCTAGCATTTTTTTTTTCTATTTTAATTAAAATCCTTTTTTTTTTTTTATACTTTTTTAATTAAAATTATTATACTTGGAATTAACATCCATAGCGGCGGTGGCACTAGCTATATGAAATATTGATATTTTAGGAATTTAAAGTCTAATAATCTGACATGTTTCAGCATTATCACTGAGAAATAATTCAACACAATGTTTGTAGCCCAGCAGGCAGGTTGAAATTGTGTTTGTGTTGTGGCGTACATATAGAGCAAGGCGCCTAATTACTCGGCCAGGCTGCGGCCATCCAGTACGAACGGGAGGGGAACACGTGCGTCTGACGGGCCACAAACAGCGGCTAAGCCTCGTCCATCAAAGCAACGCTGCTAATTGATGTTGCACCAACGAATCAAGTCCTGTTAAATTATGATGGATCTAGAACCATCCGAACAAAATATAAATATAGAGTTTTTATTTTGTTATTGATACATTTTAATACTGTTATTTTATCTCTCTTTTCACATGCAGTTAAATCATTCTGTATTTATGTTATTAATATTTTAAAAGTATAATATTGCAATAATGGCAACCAGTTTAGTGTTGTAAAATAAATCAATAGTTGTTATAAACTACCAGTTTTTTTTATTTCTTTTCGTTGGTTACATTGCAGTTTACATAAAAAATTAAAAGGGTCTTCACTATCAAAGTTGCCTAAATTTTTGTTGAAGATTAAATTTTGAAGCTACACACAAATGAAATTAATATAACAGCATTTCAAACTTGTCGTAACATATGACAAGTGCAAGAATCGTTTCAATATTTCTTCAACTTTTTGTTAAGCTCTTTTGTTTTTATTTGTATGACGTAGCGAGCTCTGAACGAAAGCATGAAAAAAAAAAGAAAATGGTTCTCCAGTGATAAACTTTAAAATATAGAGACAAAGCACATCAACTTGTGACAATGAATGAAGAACATTCTGGATTATACAGTACGAGCTTAAACTTCGTGCTCTTTTTTTCCACTTGGTGGGATAAGAATGGAGAACATTTTTGCTTACGTCACAAACCTCTGTGTGAGAAGGGGGAGGCTTCACGTCAAGTCGTCTTGCCGCCTCGCACCGCAAAATTCACGCCTACCGAACATTCACTCTTTCTAGCACGAAGTGAGATCAGCGATGCAAATATTATATTTTCTCTTCTATCAATAAATTATTTTACAAAAAGAGCAACAAAATTTTGTTTGTGTGCCAGTCCCAGTCTAAAGAAGTAGAATATGCTAAAACCATTGCTGTGTTTCACCAGCATAATATCGTTAAATTAATGGTAAATATTTTATATACTCCAAAATTATAAGTTGAGAATTTGGAATTTATTATAGCACTGAAGTATTGAAAATTTTAAACAAAGATTCGACAATTGAGAAATTGAATGTTTGTTAATATAGTTTCTATAATAACTATAACAATCTTTGAAAATACATGTTAAATTTATAATATATACTATCATGCTGCATTTAATTTTGTTACATTTATGATCTGACTGCAATTGAATCAGTTACTTCGGATGATTCAAAGGAAATTAAGGAATCGAATGAAAAAAATTATAAAATTTCGAGAATGTTCCAAAACTAAATCGCTTATATGGTTTGAGCAACTTCAAGTGAACGATTTTCCCACAACAGCTTCATTTCCGGTTTCTGTCATTGTTATGTCAAAAGTTCTACCTCAATTTTCTCAAAACCAATCCAAGTCAAACTTTGTATACCACCCATTGATGGCGAGTTCAAAGTCCCTTACAAGTCTTGTTAAATTTAAGGGGGCCAATTCTGATATCTCAATGAACGGATGCGAGATTTTTGCTGAAGAATTTATGCTTGCAGACCTTAATTTATTTGTAGAAAAAAAAATGAGAATTAGAAAATTATGAAAATAAAATATGCAAAACTGTTCATGGCTTTCATTCAAGAGATGAAAAAATATAATATCTCAAAGTTTTTATGATTATTTTTTTTTATTTATAACATCATAACATGCGTATTGTTATGTATACGCAGTTTCAGTTTTTCAATTTTGTAACATCTGTTTTCGTTATTATCTAAGCCTACAGACAACAAAAGCTCTCTAGAGGATAGACCACGTACTGTGGAATCAAGGAGTTGGACGCGAGAGAGAGAGAGAGAGAGAGAGAGAGAGAGAGAGAGAGAGAGAGAGAGAGAGAGAGAGAGAGAGAGAGAGAGAGAGAGAGAGAGAGAGAGAGAGAGAGAGGGGGGGAAAGAGAGAGGAAGATTGTTTTGCAACTACAGTGACAGTCAAGATAAAAAATTTGATAGCTTGAAATGATGTCGATTCTGATACATCATATGTATCAAATCTTATATATTTAAAGTTGTTTAAACCCGTACAAAACTAAATAATTATACCTCTGTATAAAACGTTATTCCATATAAGTACAGAATAACGTCTAAGCTTAGGGCGTGCGCACAGCTCAAAGGGATAGATTCACAGGCCCTAAAATCCAATTAATGCACCACCATTAGTCTTGGTGAGCAAATATGGTAGACGGTGGTGGCTTGCTGATGCTGCTCGTATCTTGGGGCTCCGCTATAGGAGGATTAAGTCGCGAACTTACAGCTTCACTGCCGCTCATTTACTTCCATTGCAATGTATAAAATTACATGAAAGTATCAAATTAATGTAAAATTCTGCTACACATTAATGTTGGATTAATTTATAAATAAATGCTTCATTATCTTTATTTAACTTGTGATATATTATATAATTTAAATATAATTAATTAAGCACTATGTAAATTAAAAAAATAATATCTTTCAATATGTCTCTTATTTTATATTAAATTATAAAATTTCCAGCACGTTTTTAACACCTCATAAAATAACGTGTTTAAAGTTAGGCAAATTGTTCAGTATCAAAACAAAGCGGGTTGCATAAAAAGCTGGGAGAAGATAGCGTAAACAACTGAGATCAGTTGAACAGTTTTGAATACAAATTTGGTGTCCTCTCATGGCACTTAATGGTGAATTTCAATAATTAAAGTCATGTTAATTAGATTATATATTATACACGAATAGGTAAACCCATGCTAGGAAACATTTTTGTGAGAATTCTATGAGATTTTTGCTTCAATATCAACGAGTGGGCAGACCCCATCTTTGAAGGGGGTCCTTGCGTGGCATCACTATGTAAGCTGCGACGCCACCATGAATAAGAGGATCACTAATAGTATGGTAAACGCTCAAGAGTTTGAAGAGAGAGCTTTAATATCTAGAACGGTAAACAAATACTTCTAGGCTAGGCACACACGATTTTCTCACGAAACTTTCTCATCGCACCTTCTTGGTATTGATAATTAAGCCATACACTTCACTGCCTATTCTTCATTTCTACGTGTCTATTTTTATATTGTCCTTTTTTTCTACTAGCTAAATGTATACATTTTTTTTTTTCATTTTCAAGTCATTTGATTCATATTTTATAAGAAAAAATTACTTCAATATATATATATTTTTTTTTTCGACTAGCTGTCTTACCTATTATAATTTTTTTGTCTTATTAGTGAAAACAGGGCTGAAATAAACATTAAAACTAATCGTATTAGTTGCAAAAATATAACAATTTAATCGTGTTGTTCGTTTGAAATTTAATTTTTTTATATATATTTTTTAAGAAGTAGAAATAATTATTTTTCTACACTTGTAATAAAATTATACTGGTGTATAATACACTGTATACAGTATAATATACTGTTGTTTATAACCCATTTATATATATTTGATGTATGAGATTCCTTCCAATTACAGCCGGTGTGATTGTAAATGCACACTTATTTCAGAATCAACAATCAGGTGTCCTCTGTACAGATGTTTTTCTGATTTTTTTTTTAATTCTACTGTGCATTTACGAATAAATTTAATACGTAATGCATAGTATGCCACGCTGGGTCATGGTTATTAATGATGAATGTATATAAGTAAAATAATATAAAATAATAATAATAAATAAAATAAATAATATAATATCATTAGTTAAGTGGAAAAAATCCAATATTAAAAACTCCATAATATAAAGCACGATCGAGTTCTTTTGTTTTGAAAAAGGGTCACTTTCTTTTGTCCTCCATTTGCAAGTCCTGTCAATATGATTTAATAATTAAAATTTAATTTACTCTTGATAGGATTTGTAAGTGTTAAATCTATTTAGTATAATATAATAATAATGTTATTTTGTATTCAGTCAATTTCCTCTGGCATGTTCTGTTTTCATGTAAATTTCAAGGGCTTATCTCTATGAGACTTTCGTTGTAAACTTCACAATTAAGAGCTGTTGTTTGTGTTTATCAAGTCGACGCGCTCAGCATTAATTTACTCTGATTTCATTACCTTTGGTGTACTTAAGCAAAAGGTATGTTTCCTTGAGAACAATTTCTTTCTTCATATGTTGTAAGGTGAATTAAGCCTGATGGAGTTTTGGTTTTGTTAGTCTGATCTACAGTTTTCAATGTCGCCATGACCACGAAGACGAAAGATTTCCGGCAAATCAAGCCGCAATCGAGACACGCACTGATGAGCATCTCTAACCCTCCGGCGTTCGATCGAACGGAACCGTATGTTACTTACTCTCACACAAAATGCCGTTTTTTTTTATTGGTTTTTGTGAGAAACATTTCACTATGAATTTTGAGTACATATTTGAGGGAAACACCACAATGACTCACTACATTCATTTATCTGGTTTATTTTGCTCAATTCTGATGCATTTAAATCTTGAGACACAAAATTTTTTGTAAATAGTTTCATATTTCTTTTTTGTAAATGGTCAAAAGTAATGTTCCTATATCCTGTGTCGGGTGTTTACTAAACATTACTGTCTCAAAATCAAGTTGGTTAACTCCAAGAATATTTAATAGGATTTTGACCTTTCAACGACTGCTTTTATCTCATCTGATAAGGTTGAAGTCCTTTTGAAAGTTTTGTACACACAGTTCGGTACAGCTCGAACTTTACCCCATCTCTGTGTTTGTGGACGTTTTCACGCAGTCTAAAGAGCTAAGAGGAGGAGGAGTGAATTTTGAACTCTTTGGAATATTATTTTCTTCTTGATGCCCCAAAATTGCAAATCTGACTCTCTTTTGTATCTTTCAAAGCTACCGTTCAGCCTAAATAATAAGGAGGTAGAAGTAAATTTCGTGTTGCTCTGAAATGTTCATGACGAATAACGTAAAATGTTTTAAGATATATTATATACACATTATATTACACATTATCTACTCTTCATAGATTATTATACTTTTTAACCTTGCATACTATTGCTATTATAAAAACAATTTACCTTGTTATTTTATTTACAACATTTATTCCTACTCTTTATTTTATATCGCAATGAAGTGTTTGCACTTTAAAAAGTTTCAATTAAAATTAAATATAAAATTATGACTTTGTAATAATCATTATATTACAATTTTATTGTAAAGTGTAATATTGTGAAGCCTGTCTATATATATAATAAAAGTATTGTAATTTTGTTGCAAGTGAGATAAAAAGTTGTTTACTACAATCTTTCCAGACATGATAATTAAATTCTACAAAACACGGAAATGAAATATTTTTCTACAAATAATGTTATCTATATAATTATTTAATTTCACTCGTCTTGGCCACTAAATAATTTAATAAACTATTCAATTTTGTAGATCTTCAAGTACATTATCATAATATATTACAACATATTGAAGATAATATAAGCATATTACAAATTTAACTAAAGTTTAAATTTATTAGTACTTTAATTCCCATTCAAATTAGTTTTCCATAATTTATCTATATACTCTATGTACAGATTAAATTACGTTTTTTTTGTTTTTTTTTGACAAGTTTATACTGAAATGTGAAATAATGGTGGTGTTATTTTGAATTTGTTTAATTCCGGAAAGGAAAAAGCAAATTATTTTAACATATCCCATTCGATTGATATAAACTAATGAAATTTCGTTTTATATACAAATATATTTACCCTGATGGTTAATGATCAAACATTTTAATAGACTATTGATGTAAATTTGAAGAATTAATTAAGTTAATAATTATGAAGGCTAGTTACATATTCAACAAAAGTTCGCTTGGCATCGCTGCGCGGTGGATGTCACCTAATCTTGCCAGAGTATCGTCGCGGCGGGGTCGAGCGGGTTTAGTTGGTGCTCGGCGGGGTACAGGGGTTGCGAGGGGG